>VCRD01000528.1:235559-264287 GCA_006783055.1 Trinorchestia longiramus
TAAATCACTTAATCCGAGGGTCATGAACAAGAAAAACAAAAAAGATCGTCCTGTGACATTGTGCAGCAATAAAAAAGTACGGATAACCCAAGATTACTTCCAAGGATGGTTCACTCCTCACTACAATCCATTTATTGAGAGGCATTACACAAAAGATGAGAGGCATTACATAAAAGATGGAAGGCATTACATATAAGGACTAAGGAACATGACGCTTTTAGTTCTAGACAACGCTCCAGGCTATTCAACAAATTTACAAGTTTTAGCATTTCGTATCAAAATTACAGATTTGCCGCCAAACAACCACCAGTTTGGTCGACTGGTGAGCGAACTCGCTTGCGATGCGAGAAGACCTGGGTTCGAGGTTCGCTGCCGCAGTGGTTTGTTTTTGTATGACCATCGCATGGCTGGAATTACGGCATAGGATTTGGGTATCAGCCGAAAAATGGGCCTAAAGGCTCTTTCCTATCGCCTCATTTTATTTTATTACAGCCTATGGATAGAGATGGATAGCCACATTCACAGCTTACTACAGTAGGTATGTGATGCAATAAACATCAGATGAATTCTTGAAAATGCTCATCGTAAAATCGTCGGTGATACTATCGGTAAGCATAGAAAGAAGTTAGAAACTCAAGAATAAGGCGTGTTTGGCAAAAACTTTGTGAAGGAAAATCATGGAATTAAAGACACAGACATTAGGAACACACGGGAACTCGGTGAACACATCGGATTTAGACACGTAACACTAAAGCGAGGAAGAAGTTAACACGTTTGTTGCGATTGCCTAGGCGGTGCAAATCTTTACTTTGTACACATAATCACTAAAAGACTTAGAAAAAATTACAGAACCTAACCTAAGTGACCCACCGGTGGGTCGCATCGCAACAAACGTGTTAAGCATGATGAAGAAGAATTGGCCGATGAGGAACTGCTCTAGGTACGTTACACTTCGATGCTTGATGATCATATATTCCGTAAGGAAAATCAGGACGCTTTCGAACGTCAGGAAAGTTGTTGACTTGTCTAGCCAAAACTGAAGAATTTAAACAAACAATGTCTTCTCTTGTAAACAACAGAATGAAAAAGTATTCTTCTTTTACCGTTCATAGATGGAATCGTAATTTCATACAAAGAGGAGCTCCACAACTTTTAGTGACAACAAACTTTACGATTAATTTTCTGCATATTCTTTAAAGTACACATTATATTCCAGGTCTAACCGCAGCCACAATAAAAGCGATCTCAGTAGTAATGCACGGTAACAGGAGGCAGTCATCTAATTTTTAGGGTCATGCATCTCTGAGAAAATGGTAGTATCAGAGTTATCAGAATGGTGTTATATCTGGTAGCCAAATTTTACGTAGCACTTAGGGTAGGTCTCCAGGGTTTCAGCGTCCCAGCCACTCCGATACCCCTTCCAGCATCAACGGGGTACGCTCGGCCGCTTTTCGGTTATGTTCATTCACATTAGATATCTCACAGTTCTCGAAGAAGATATTATGGAAAGTAGAATTTCTAAGTCCACTCCTGGGTTTACACAATGTCTTTAGTACCTCGGGCGCTGTATCGATCATTATATTAAGTTACAGAAGTCAATTTGTTTGAGGAATTTATGCAAAAGTCCTCTAAATTTCACCTGCCTTCCACCACCAAGATGGCCATTCAAATCAGCTGGAGGACATCCACTGAAACAGAAGTTTCTGGGAACGTTATAGCTCGGGCATTCGAGGACATGCTGCACAGTGAGTGGCACCCCCCAGTGCCAACACTCCATTGCCGCTCGTCGTTTCATTAGGTGCCATAACTTGATTCCAAAAGGTAGATGTTGAAAGCTTAGGGCAAACGGAATTGTTGGAATTTTAATTAAATGGAGTTTGTCATCGCACTGAGCGGTCCAAGTTTCGGATCATTTCCTAGTTATGCATAGTGCTTTTTATTGCCTTATAATCGATTTGAGGAATTGGTTTCAGAGTGATCTGCAAGTGTGTGGCTCGTGCACCTGCTTCATCTGTACTTCCGTTCCCCCTCACACAAACATGTCAGGGCACCCAGCAAAATGTGATACATTAGTCACTTTGAATCACAGTTATATGACAGAACAAATGGGGTTTTGTGGATTATACTCAAGGATACCCTGGAGTGCACTGAGACAATCAGACACAATGATCACGGACTACACAAGTGGGGACAGATTGACAGGCAACAAGAACGGCGAACATGGTGAAGAGCTCTGCTGTGTAGCTGGATGCAACTTACGGGATCTTTTTTAACACGATGTTATCTCTCTGTACCACAGAACAGGTGCCATTTTCGTTTCGAGCCCCTTCAGTATAATAAACAGTACACTTATTGTAGGAAGACAGGTAATCTAAGAACAGAGCTCGGGCTACAGTTGGGTCTATTTCAGACTTTCGAACATGGAACATACTGCTACATATTTTTATACCTGTTGCACACCAGGGAGGGAATATTGTTGCAATTTCTACCATAGCTTCGCTGAAATGTACGTTGTACTCTTGGCATATAGTACACGTATCATACTTAAAGCAGAATTCTAACGATTTAGTTTGCGACAGTAGGGAACATGAAAAAGTTTTTATATATTAATTGAAATTTACACACGATGTTTTTATCTGGTATCATTTGTTTCCTCAAGATTATCGTGGCACAAAGTTAAGGCGCAGTTCGGTTTTGAATCTTGAAGTGTGTGTGGCAGCGTTTTGCTGACGTCTGCAGTGTACGCTCCTCATGCGACGCTTCAGTGCTATGAGTGAAAAATTGTATCATTTTACTTTCAAGTGTTTGTTTTTATAAATTAGGCAAATAAAAATTACTTCGAATCGCTAAGACAAGTTATGAACTGAATTGTTTCTAACGGTAGGTTCAGAATACCACAAGAAAAAACGAGTAATAAATCCTGCTAGCTAATAGCATGACTGGTGTTATTGAAGCTGTTACGAGTAATATGAGGGACATGCAGTGGTGCCAGGATTACTGACCAGAGATATCTACCACCACACCGTGTGAGGAGAGTACAAGAACCCCGGCTACATACCAGCAGTACAGACTTCCCTGTAGAGCAGTGGTTCCCAAACTGTGGTACGCGTACCACTAGTGGTACGCGAGGGTCTTCCAGGTGGTACGCGAACACTTTCGGGGTCATGAACAATTTTTATTTTGTTATTTTTTACTTCACAAAAATGTTGTACAATTGTACAACTTGTAAAATTATGGAAATAAAGTGATATCTGATCGAATTTAGTTTCTCTGGAACCAGGTGGTACGTGGCGACCGTACGGGACCTCCAAGTGGTACTTGATCACAAAAAGGTTAAGAACCACTACTGTAGAGGTTAGATCCTCCAATTCCGAAGACGTAAATGAGGTGGATATTTTTCACTGTAGAAATGACAATCATAAACTGGGGCTAATGACACCGAGACTAAACGGAAAAAATCAAGGACTAAGAAGAATGATCGTAAATGCATGTAGGATAAGAAGAGTAGAACAGAAGACGATTGACGTATATTTACAGCATCAGTTATACTTTTCTGCACGATAATTCACACTCAAATCACCAAATGAAGAAACATCAAAAGGCAGACATCACAGTTCTATGGAAAAGAAACCTGTCAAGACAAAACTAGTAAAAATACTAGTTACTCGCCTAACCACAGAAACAGTATAGATGTATAACAAGAAGCAAATAGATTTTGACAATAATACTCAAAAACTTAAAATAATACAACTAATGATAATAAAATAAGGTCAATATTATAAGCAAAAGTAGGAATGAGTTGGAACAACAGACAGCAGCAACACAATTAACAATTTGTCACACTCGATGCCCAGATCCAGATGTAAATACATGTTCTGAGGCTGGAGTAGCAGATATGATCTTAACTAAAATTTGTGATCGAAATTGAATGAGGAAAGCGCTCAAAAGATATGCAGGGTGTCCTAAAAGTCACTGTGCACTTGCATGGAACTTCAGTGGCGGGCATGTTCAAGTTGCGGTGTTTTAAAACAAAATAAGAACAATCCAAGGCTCAATTGATGCCAAGAGGTTTCACTTTCAACACTGTTTACAACATTTATGTATATTTACCATCTGAACTCTGAGACCAGTTTCGAAAAAATACAAAACACAAAATTGTCCTCAGAAAATAACCCATCACATTACAAAATACGTCATGCGTTTGAACATGAACAATCAGAATTGACTCATTCAATCCGAGCCTTTGAGGAAATCCACGACTCAAAGCAATCAAAGTTACAGATTATGCCAATTGATATGAGTTATTCTTTCCCTCAACAAGACAATGAGCATTCACATAGAACAAGATACTTAATATCAGATTTAGGCTTTCAACTGAGAAAGCTGCCCTTTCCGGAGTACTTTCGATTATTACTTTATCGGATTTCCATCTTTTTAGTAGTCTGGGCAATCATCCCTAAGAAATCCTGCATTCTATTATATAAATAAAATCGAACATGAATGTAAATCTTTTACGACCAAAAACTAAAGAATTATTAAGCTAACATCTTAGAAAGAACTGATGTTAGTTAGCTTGAAGAACTCTAATTTTATTAAAAACGTTTAGATTATGTGAAAGAGTAAACTTGAATAATTTCATGTTTCAATTAACCTGAATATTGAATAGAAAAGATAAGATAAATGTAACTTATGCTACAACCTGATGAATGATTACACTGGAAGCCAGAAGTTTGCAGAAAGACAAAATTTTAATTAGGAACGAAGAAATTTTGAGCATGAATAGAGTACACGAACAGTAAAATGCGACATAATGTCCCTAAAATCCTTGTCCATAGCAGATGCTTTACCTACCTACCTACCATTGACTCATTTGTATGTTTTGAAGCTCTTTCAAACTACAATTTTGAAAGTCAATTTAGAACAAGATGAATTCTCGGATCGGTTCATTCTGTTATCACACAAATTAGAAAACAAGCTCCAAAATATCGCACTAAAATACAAGTTAGGAATACACTAGGTTTTAAAATCATAGTGACGGCACTAATACTTCCAAAGTTATTGTGCATCTTGAAAGAAGAAATTTACTAGGGACATACATAACATCAACTGGCCGGGATTGTTTGCACGTAACGGAGCTATCCCTCGAGTAAAAACAAAATACAATGGAAGATCAATTTGGCTACACGATTTTGTCACCAACTAAATCAAGTAATCAGAAGACTTCGAACACGTGCCGCTGCTAACGAATCAACGTTTTTTTTCTCGAAGATGATGGCCAGTTCAATACAAAGTTTTCTGAAACGAACAAAGTTGGAAAACTTGAACAAACTTTGACACAGAAGAGAATTAAATATTGTAATTACTGCCTCATTCCACAATTACACCACCGCCGAATCGACCGTCAGGTCTCCAGTTCAAATACAAACACACACTGAAATAAACAGTACTAGGTGGACGAGATCTAAACGAACCAAAATACTATTTTCCCGTATACTACTTGCTTTTTACCCTGCATAAATTCTTCATCTCATTGTCCATGAGTACGGTATGTACTGACAATTATTGTTCAAAAATTAGAAACTTGTGGCATCAATGGCAATTCGCACACTAAGTGGTGGATGATAGGTGAACTGGATTTCTTTTGCATAAATTTGTATAGACAAATAATATTTCTAAGCGATTCCAGAACTTTTACACAATGACTGGTAGTTTTCCAGTATAAATGAAAACAAAACTTGGGTTCATATCTCCCCTCTGAGAGCAATAATCTCTTAATAGAGCTGGAACTCGTAACTTGGCAATTAGTGTGAAAACTGATTTTAAAACCCGCTGTGAACAAGCATAGACTGGTGTCAATACCCACTATGAACAAGTATAAACGGCAAGTGATGTTGCCAAACCACGTGTGTTCTGATCATCGAATCAGCAAACTTTACCCTTCGGTTCCTACGAATGTTGAGAAACTGTGTAGTTGGTCACGAGGAATTGGCGCCTAGTTCTCTTTTCCGACCGTCGTATAGACGATAGGTCTAATGAGTTTACTACCTCAGTGAAGAACTTTTTAAACAGAATTTTATTTCATGCTGAATTCATTACTAGGCCTATTTAACTTATTTGAAGAACCTAATAAATAATAGTAACTACACCTGATACTTGTGGTCCGAGCGCTTGTAGATTCACAAACAAGTAGGAAATTTTCCATCAAGAAAATCATTTTGAAAACTCTGAAAACAAAAGTAATAACTCGAAAATATCAACTTCGAAATACCTGTAGGCTATCCAACGGTCCATCACTTTTCTGCGCAAATCAATGAGCCAATAGCTCTAACCACCAGACGACAAATAAACAAAGAACGAAGTAGAGCTCAATTACACAAATAAATTTACAACGACCATAACATGGCTTTGAATCCTTCACAAGAAACACTTCAACACTGAATATCCTAATTGGCTAATTTCGACGAATATCCATAAGTTACATGAAAGCGTGGCAGCGCCTGTGGGGTACTGCCAACATTAGTGGTCAATAGAGGATCTGAGGCGTAATTGTTATTATTGATTAATCATAATTTTCACTCAGTTCCCTACGAACAATAACGACATATCCGGTATAGACGAAACAAAATTGTCTTTTTTGTTATAGCTTACCCCTACAAAAAAAGACAATTTTGAAAAGAAGAAAAAGTAGAATAATGATAAATTCGCCAATGGAAACGAAGTCGCCGTTAGAGTCGGCAACATGGTTCGCAACCAACCCTTCTTCTGGGAGCGAAACAGTGTAGACAAAACGACAAAGCATCCGCTAATTTACAAAATTTTGTCCACAACAGACTCTCGAAGCAAGCATTGTTGAGATCGCTGTGGGAAACTAAAATACAGAGGACCGATGCTGTTAATTCCAAGGTAAGCATACTCTTTTTGAACTGAGCTCACGAGACTACATGTCCCACAAGGAACACTGCAGCTCCGTTTCATGCTGATCCATAATTCCCTTCAGTGCAGCCATCCTGAGGGACAGATCTTAAGTTACAGCTCCCTGAATGGCTTTTAAAAGTCATAACAGTAAAGCATCTTGTAGCCGTTAGTTTCGTTTTTGTTTAATATTTGAAGCTCAGCGTAGAAAATGTCCCCAGACTGAAACAACTTTACTTCTACTGAAACATGAAAACTGACGAGAAGAACGCTAGAAAAAACATGGAACCAACGTAACACGAAATCATTCAATTAACAATTAAAAGCACCGTTTACAAAAAATAATCCAGAAAGTCCATAGGATAAAAATATGTATAAATCCTGAGAATACAAAGAATCTTTAAAAAGATTTTGCTTAGGGGGCACCTCCAGGGCACAAAGTGACAGTTTTGATTTACACAGCTTGTTAAAGCCATAAAATAAAGGCAGTTTAAGCAACTCAAAGTAGCAAAAATGTGATGTGAGAAGGAAACGTAAAGGAAGACGCTTGTGAATATGGTCAGTTATACGATACGTCGGTTTCCGACACTAAAACTGGATGGGAAAAAATTAAAGGATTAGCCATAATAACTATAGAAAGAAGGGCCTCCAACATACAGTACTACGCAAATTTCACTGAGGGTTACTGAGGATAATACAGTAGTGAGGAACACAAATTTCTCAGCACAAGATATGTCGTTACAAAATCCTACCCAGATGCTGAGAATTAGAGCCAGTATAGGAAAACTATAGCGCAACGTTTGCTCGTATCAGAGGGCAAGGACAGTAATTGTCGAAAAATGTGTCACAGAAACCTATAAAAAACGTTGATATTTACTTTCACTAGAAAGCTTTCAACGAATACCTCAACAGCATTCTCGGGTGCTTACGAGAAGAAAACTAGAAACAATAGGCCAAAAATTTGCTAGTGCTTGGAAACTCGCTCGGAAATAGACACCAGCATAATAGGTGATACCAGGGGATGAGGAAATGCCTAAATCAGTCGAGTAACTGCATGAGGAAAGTGCTGCGATAACAAAACTGTACAGTGAACTTGAAACGTGTGCCGAAGCAGATCTCCGGGACACATAAAACATCGACCATTCGCAGCACCTAAGCTGGAGAGGTCGCACTTTCACAGGGCGGGCCATAAGTAAAGTACCACAGTGGATGCTGGATTGTCGGTAGCACTGCTACGCTAGCAGCTTCCAGCATGTCGGAGCAGCTAGCGTAGCAGTTTACTTCCTTATGGCTCCCCCTGTACAACACTGAAGCGAGCGCATACTTCTATTTCTTTCTGTTTCTCCTCCTATACTTGAACACATCCTGTGCCACAAACTCTCCCTTACATTTTTCCTGCTGGTACCGACAACCACCTCCACCGTCGCGATTGTAGGCAGTGATTAGTATGAAATGACGCAAGCCGCCTCTACTCGCCTAAGAAGCGGCTTTCTAAGACATTATAAACCCGTGGAAAATATCTAGGTAATACTCTACACGCTTTAAAAGCAAATATCGTTGATGACCTTCCAGAACAGTGGCTTAAATTTTGTGACTCGCGAGCAGGCAAGACACGTGCATACAACCAGCGAAACCAGCAATAATTGGAGCGAATAACGTACAATAAAAAAGTCATGAATGATGTGAACCAAATTCAGTTCAATTCTATTTTTACAATTTGTGGCTGAGAAACAGAACATTCAAGAAGTGCGGAACTTAAGATACAGATTTCACTCAAAAAGTTGAAAGGTCATTTTCACTATTTTCACCTTGCTTTGAACGCACATTTTTAAAACTTTTTCTGACAACACTATTAGATAAAACTGAAAAATTTGATACATCAAGCACTGAGGTATCGAGCCCTAACGTGTACTATATTCAAAAACCATCATTGTAAGTAATTCCAGTTCGAAACCGAAACAATTGCTTTAAATACAGAAAGAACGACCAACGTCTCGTCAAGAGGATGAGGATGCCAACTGAAAGTAGTTTTCGATTCCATTAACGTTTTCTTACAGTCACACATAATTGGGCAAACAATAAGAAGTTCGAACTCCACCAAACTTCTCATGACGTCTCCCAAGTAGTCCACTCTGCTTATGAGCTTGCCTGAATTTGTGACTTTGGTTTGCATAGAACGGGTGTGCTCTTCAGCCTTCAATAGCTCACAGAAAAAAAGAGTCCAGCATCATCTTCTGATTATAACAGTTAGAATGTGTTAAGGTCGTTCTGTAGCGTGTTAGTGCAAGAAATAGGGCTACATAAAGATACTGCTGACATGAAGGAAAACGCCAGTGTACAGAGAAACTTGCACCAATGTACACTTTTTTTGAATGATAACGAACATGAACTAAAGCTCACGAGGATGCTAAGCTTGCAAGAACATTTAACCTAGATAGTGTACTCAATTTGAACTAAATTAAGACATTCTTTAAAGTATCAACATCGCATCGGTAGAAAATTTATAGTACTTTCAAAGTTTCAGGCGAAGTAATACAATGAACAAGCAGAAATCAGATAGGGAAAAACTAGATTCTAAAACAGATTGAGAAATTAGATAAGAAAAGGGACAGTATCATCGACGAAGGCTCACTCCAAGCCGTCCTGAGCAGTAGGAGCCAATATTACTTCAGTTCAGGAGTAATGTCCGCTTGAGCTTTCATTGAACTGAATTGTGCTCTATGATCATCTGAGTTTTTCACCGTAGAAAAAACCGTCCCCATTCAGGATTACAGGAGCTACCGATACACTTATTTTTTCCATGCATGTAATTTGATACAACACACGCACTGCTACTATCGTGGGCAACACATTCGCTTACAACAGTCATTACTATCTGCCCAAAACACCACCAAATACTTGGTCAACGTAACGTGTTGACAGTTTATAACTTATAATTGATTTTTCGGGACATGACATTTGAAATTAAATTACGTAATCAATTGAATGACAGAAAAAGCATTAACTGGGCTGTTTAGTAGTGATAGAAATAAGAACTGATCACTGAATATAAGGGCACAAGTGAGGGAGTAGGGGTAACTAATTCTTTCGTAGTTGAAGTTGTTATAAGATGGAAACGAATAGGCACTGCAATGCGACGCTCATTGCAGGTTACCGAGTTAAATAATGTAGGAAAGAAGTCCCATTATTTATGACAGCAGGACCAAAGAACCGTGACTGTGAAGGTTATTACTAGAATTGGAATGTAACCGCAACGGGGCGAGTACTGAGCATGTTCTGAACGAGTCACAACATTAGTGCTTCCTTTGATATTGTATTGAAATTATATAAGGTTTTTGAAGTGGCAAGTGGACTTTCCAATCAGTATTAACACGTTGAGTGCGATACGACCCACCGGTGGGTCACTTAGGTTAGGTTCTGTAATTTTTTCCAAGTCTTTTAGTGCCTATGTGTACAATGTAAATATTTGCACCAGCTGGACAATCACAACAAACGTGTTAATGAGCTAAGCAAAAAGCGCTCAGACTTGAGATGCATTTTGGCTGAAACTCACTTCGTAACAATAAAGCAACAACAGAAGAGATTGTGCTGCAACCGGAGTCTACAAATATGGCCCGTCGGTTATATTCCCGAAATAAACATGGCAAGGAAGTATAACTATAAGTTAACTCCACAACTAAACCCCATAACTGGTACTCGCCACCAGCGCTATAAAATGTTCAAAACATAGAACGCCGTGTTCGTTGTTTTGTTTTCAACTAGCATTGATTCCGCTTAGATCCCCGTAAGTTCAGGAGTGATACGTACCTCCAGCCTAACCTAAAGAACAAATCCTTCAATGTATTCCCTTGGTAGGCATATGTGAAAAGTATTGTGTCTGCAGAGAGAGAAACAGATTCTAATCCCTAAAGATTACTCTGATTCACACGTTTCCGAAATTAGATACGACAAGCAGTTGTTCAAGTCATATTTCTAGTCCGCAATCCACAACTTAGAAGTGCAACTCAAATTTTACAACATACGCTTTGTTAACAACAGCCAAGCACGTCAATGAACAGCACGTCCATGAAGCATCTCCGATGAAACGGAGCTTACAACTTCTTCAAGATGTCAGACGAAGGCGGAGGTGTGAAACATAGGAAAATAGAGTTGGTTGATTGGACTGTTTGTACATTACTAGACTGAGCGAACAAAGCCCGCCATTATTTTTGTTATGCCTCTGATTACAGCCCACATAACAAGCACGTCTTAATATTGATCACAATATTTATGCAATAAATATCGGAACACTCCCTCACAAGAGATTTTCAGTAAAAAAACAATTATCTTATGACGTACATCCATCTTACAACCATTTACTGCACACTTAGAAGTTAGCCAGCTGCATTCATGGTCCTCTGTGGCACCATGGAAGGAGGCCTAAGGCTTTTCTTGTTTAGAGAAGATACTTTCAAGAACATTTTCTCAACGATAAGTCACGTCAAGAATGAGAAAATTCAGCATTCATTTAATTTAGTCCCCTGATATTAGCCGGTGTCTTGAACTACAAAATGACGAGTTGCTAATTGAATTCATTGTTGTCACCAAAGAATTTGTGACGAGCGTTCGATTTCCTTCATCCAGTATCCATATCATTTGCAAGCTGCTAATTTTTTCCGAGCTATCTCTGAGCATGAACGTCACAACAATCACACACGCCTATCAAGTATTGCAAGTGACCGTAGAAATAAACGGACAGTTTACATCATGTCTCCAACCTTATATGACTCAAGAGACGAAACCTCGTACGATCGTAATAAAAGTCAATTATCAAGAAAACCAGTAGAATATATGACGGACGTACAAGCCAATTGTCTACGAGCCTTTTTGATGATCTCACGCAAGAGAGCGATGTTCCCGCTAATCAATCATAACGCAGAATTAACAGCATATCGAGACAATAACTAAAATCAAGGCTGTTTTCAGGTCAACAGAAGTGGGAATACTAACTACAACCCATCTTATATAGGATTATCAAATTTTAATCGCAAAAACACTTCAACGTTAACATAATTCAAACGCCACAATGCAACTCCTAAGTAAAATAGTATTATCCAATCAAATTCTCACAATGGTCCGAAAATGAAGTTCCAGCCAAAGCGTAAGTGCTATGGAAATTGTTAATGAATGAAAAGAATTGCAGTCACGACAACAATGAACATCGACCGCATCATAGCAGAACTCTATTTTTAAAGCAATGCAGTGTGTTTGAGAATAATATCGATGAAAACATTTATTGAAATGTCAGCACAACCGTCGCTAAATCTTCACTGTTGTCAAATTTTGTAACATTGAAAAAGTTGAAAAGAACAATATTTCAGGTTTATTTTTACTTCTCAGGGCGAAATTTTCCTACGAATGCGCGAGACAACTTTTATACTTTGTTCAGTATAATGCAGAAATTATTTCCTGCTTACTTTTCTCAGCTGTGACAATTGCCTGCAATTGACAATATTTCATCAATATTATCTTCCAATTTTTGCTGTTTACTTTATATGTGCAATTTTAATTCCGGAAAATTTTGAACCGACTTCAAAATTAAGTTAGAATATTCCGTACGGGTCTTTCGCTCGTTTAGCAGATTTCAACATTTCGCGGGCAATTTCATACGAATCAATTTTTCACACTAAAGTAAATCGCTTACAAGAACTAGGTTTTGATTAGCACCAGTACCGAAATTTGAGAGAAAGCAAGAACATCTATAGTTTATGGAATGCAACAAAGGCATTTTTCCCAAAAGAGTGGATATGAAACACAAAAAGACTATACCCATAACATTGAACAACATACTTTTACCGTTGTTGAAGGCGTAAGTCTCCTTTCAACATAATACATTTTATTCTAGCACGATATATTGAAGGCGAGCTCGAATGCCCGACTAAGTCTCCTGAATGTAGTTATTTTTGCCCAGCCGATATTAACACAACGTATTACAGGACTCAAAAAATGCTACTAAGCTCCCAAGAGAAAATCAGATCAAATACTGTTAGTACCAAGTCATGCGTGGTGTTCAGATGTGGTACTCCGACCAGCAGCAGCAAGTCTCAGGAAATGTGGAATGAATCATTTCTTTATACGCGTAACTTCAGTGATGTCGGTCGATATTAAGGATATGAAAAATGACGCTTAAGCCTCTTTCAAAATGGGCTAAATAAATCAATTCTGTAGTCCAATTACTGCAAAATTAATATTCACAGAAAACGAGACTACTAAAAAGCTAACAAAATTCGAAAGACAATAGAACAAGACGTGAAAACATTGCACTAAGAAATAAAATGAATGAATCAATCAATCAATGAATCAATAGATGGCATAACAACCCAAGAATGAAGCACTCGGCTCGTTCCTGTTGCCATATTCCATTCATTCTCTTCTAATTAAGTCTAATGCAAAGGACCAAACGGTTGCACTCCCAACTCGGCTCTGACGTACAGATGGATCGGTTGAAAGATTTGTACAACCTTTGTTGAGAATTAATAGTACAAGCATTCATCCACCCATAGTACACAATGAAAAATAAAAAAGGTAACAACTGCAACGTATGAAACAATTCCAGGGAAACCTCTTCAGAAAATTTTGATAAATATTTCAGCCAAGCAAGGCATTTGAATTTAAGGTGACATGCGATAAAGAAAACCGAACATTTCCACAAAGGGGCACGACCTCACGCACCTGATCAACAGTATAAAGTGTTGATTGGCGATCAGTGTCACACAATATCTTATGCATCAAAGGAACTGAAAACCTAGCTTTATAAAGCTTAGATGAAACCCGAAAGCCCAGTACTGCATATAAACATATATTAGTGAATTACGTACGATTCTCAATGAATCATTTCATCATTCAACGCACAACGACTCTTAACACTAACAAAAAAATGAGCGTTCATTTGCAACATAATGCGACAATTTCCCAGTCACATGAAACTTAGAACTTACTACGGCATCAGATTAATACTTAAAAGTAACCACAGTTTTGTAACATAATTCCAGTCCCAAGAGATCCAGAAAAACTCTAGACAGGACTAACGATCACCGCACTAAATTAAAGCTGATAAATAACACATGACTGGTGAAAAAATTTTGGAGTCGCAAAAAATAACGCAGAATTAGGTCTGATACACATCTTTTAGAATCATAGTAAATATACGACAGACTGTAAAATATGTAGACATTTTTAAGCGAAAAAATGTTCAAGAACAACAGCGCCGCAACATGACCACAACCACACTGTGAAGAAGATGAAGGCAAATATTATAGCTTATACGAGTATTCAAGAGAAACATAAATTGTTTCTTTGACTCAACTGTCCTTAGTATTTGAGACTAATACACGGTTCTCACACGAAATGTCTTGTCAGTAATCTAGGATAGATTAACTGATGAGGATTAGGGTAGAGTACGACTCAAAGAGGCGATAATTAACATCAGCTGCGATTAAATTTTTACAGCGTATATACATAATGGGCAACATTTCTTACTTGATTATGAGGAGCTACCAAAAACGTTCCGAAATTCGTTGCCGACTGCAAAAGCAATCATGCCAGGCTTCTATTTGTACGTTTATTAAATCTTACAGCGCTAAACGGGCTAGTTGTATCCATGTAGCTTTTTACTGAGCGCCAGGGCAGATTTAAGTACACGACTGTACCCTTAATTTATCAAAATACTTTTCAATTAATTACTAGACGAGGCTTCTTGTCGTCTCAGGTAAAACGATCAAAGTAGAATTTTACAAGCAATAAGGACACTACATGCGTCCAGAAAAAAGCCAATGGACGATGAGATAAGATGAACACCCATAACCCAGAGTAGCTTATCAGTAGCAACACAACAAACTGCAGATCCACGTGACCACAACACTGGTACTAGCTCGACTTGTTCCCTGTACGTCTTTTTCAACACTTAGAAGAATCCAAGTGGACGATTGAAAACCTGATACCGAGGATATTTAATACAGAAATAAAGCTTTTACAATTAGAACTTTCAAACTTCCTGTTGTTATTCATTATGAAGTGATTTCAAAGACTGCCGTGTGCGCTTTCCAGGAGGCTTAAAAATAAAGTGACTAAGGTGATTCTATTGTTCAACATGGAATTTCGGAAAATTTTGGGTAACCCTTCACTGGTGTAATTAACTTACAGACAGGACGCAATGAGTAAGACCACCACAGAAAATTTCATTGGCGTCGTGTAATATAGGAAAGTAAAATTACCTTTCATTTCCCAACGAAACAAAGGCTCTTATCAGCTACGAAGACTTCAATGCATTTCATTTTCGCAAGCGTGGACGTCATTTCCTTTCACGACTCGAAACTCAAGTAAATACGAGTAATCAGTTAAATCAAAGTTAGAGTTTCAGAGAAACTAAGAACGAGGACTTTCACTAGCACAGTGTTTCATCTTTCACGAAAAAAAATTATAGCTTAGCATTTACCCCTATAGAGGGGAGGTAATCAACTACGAATAAATGAGCACTTGATCCACTGTGGTTGCCTTGAAATAGTTTAACTGAATGGAACGGTGTGTGACTAAACCACAGCATCGTATGACTCAGAACGATGTAACCTAGCAACATAGAACTCCTCAGCTTCAGGAAGGTTAGGAAAAATCATTTATGATTAGGAAGAATTAGAACACAAGCGTTGGGTGCACACTTTCTTGAGCACTTTTGTAAAGGAAACAGTGGAAAGCGAAGAAACTGAATTCTTAGTTAGTCATCGACACTTAGAGGACCACGCTATGCGTAGTAATGTGACGTGGAGAGATCGTTAACACAAGTACAAAAAAGCTCGAAGTTAAGGTCGCGAAAACACGGGGCTTAAATTCCTTTGGATGACAAAATGAAGATTGATGGATATTAAGTATATTACGTGCATCAGAAACATAAATGGAAATGTGTCAACACTTTCTTTATGGAAATGTGTCTTTATACAATTCCTTTATGTGCCCATAATTCGAACATAAAAGGACTTGCAGTCGATAGCATGGAACAGTCATTAGGAAAGTCTTAGGAACAAACCTACAATGCTGGGGGGTCTTCAGAGAGAAAGGACTGGAGTTACAATAACAGATATAAGTTATGTCGCTTCCCTCTTACAACTTTGAACGTAGTGATGCTTCTTGCCAGGCACCTATTATTTAGAACGATTGCCACAATGTAAAAGCATAAGGAAAGGATGCGATCGAAAGCTCATTGTCGTCACGAACTTAAAAGAGCTTCGACGTGCAAAAATACCGAGGACAAAAATCAGCACCCACAAATAGTGAGCATTCCTGTCAGTTGTCTCTTCCTCATATGTTCTCTATAAAGCAGCAAGGACCTCAAACTTTTCGTTGTCAAGCTGAAGGTAAGATTCTCTTGTGTTTATGGTGCTTGTTGAGGCAAGAGCGGGCACCCTCCGTTCATCACACAACTGAATACGGTCAGGGCACACGACAACATTTTCTAACATCAGGCTTCACAATCACAGTAACTTGGATCATTAAAACACATAAAACCCTGAGTTCAAGGTTTAGTTCCTATCAAGTCTTTCACCCTCCAAAGCCTAAGTGGGGCAAGAGCGAGACTTGCCCATGCAAACGCGCAAGTCAATTTCTTAACACACATCACGCCTGTATTTGTGTTACTATTACCAAATGAGCACTTGAGTCTTTCCTGAAGATTAAGTGCCGTAGTGAAGGCTCACTGTTCTGTTAATAATCACGCGTTCATCTCAAGTGTTTCACTCAAAGTTGTTCATCCTCCTCGAGTCCTGGGTAAGACCCAGCAGGGCGCAGCTCATGGTTTGTTGTTCGCTGTGAGCCACGTGAGGCCCTCGTAGAGGCCGTCCCCAGTGGTGGCACAGCACGGCTGCACGTACCAGTTCCGGTCACGTACTCGTGTCAGCCCCAGCTTCTCCTGGATCTCGTGGGGCTTCATTGCTGAAAAAACGTGTAAAGGTTATATTTTGTTAAAGTGTAAGAACCATAGCTGTTCGTAGGAGCCTTTACAGCGTAAAATTACGATGTCCTAAACATGTAATTAAAAAACAAAACATGATTATCACCGAGGACACATCAAGTAGGACATAGGAGCAAAGGAAAACTTTAAAAATGTAAAAATAACCAAACGAGAGCAAACAGACAAAAAAAACACAGAATCTAGTAATCTGAACATCACTGTTACCGTTATTACAACTGCAATTCTCCAGTATCATTTTTACTATCATTATTCCTAGAACTATAATTAAAATTCTTACTGAATTTTGAATTCTTATTGAATAAAATTCTTATTCACGTGTCTAGGCTGTTTGATATGCCACATTTTAAGTGTACAAGTTACCACCCTCGAGCAGAAGGGCGCAAATGAACGACTCCTCAAGACCAAAGATCATAAATGACATGACGTCTGTTCCCCTCATTCTATTCTAGTTTACTTAGCTTTTCACGGCAACGATAGCATATTTATACCTATTCAGTCATAAAGGCCTTGCTTTATGTAATGCATATAGATGTCCTCACAACTACCACACTCACTAGCTAAACTACAAATGATCACTACAACCTACCTTTAGGATGATAGTCTCAATCACACCGCTCACCATCTGGTAGGTCCTGCTTGTTGGCGTATACGAGGATGATAGCATCCCTCATCTCCCTGTCATTGATGATCCGATGCATCTCCTGTCTGGCCTCATCCACCCTGTCTCTGTCTGCACAGTCCACCACGAAGATGAGCCCCTGAGTGCCAGTGTAGTAATGTCGCCACAACGGCCGGATCTTGTCCTGGCCTCCAACGTCCTATTAATCATAGAAGACAGTAAGATTTGTGTATGAGTAACATGTTAAACTCACAAGTGAGCCGAGTTAGACTTTCTTCGTAGTTTGTCGCGAATACCCTCGTAAACCCCAAGCACGTACCCTCACACACAGCCTGGAGAAAAGGGGGAATGTCTCAGGGCCAGTCCACTCCCAACACAGGCTCGCAGACTGGCATTAGTGCGTGGCCACACAAGAGGCAACGAGATGGTCTGGTAGCACGGTTAACACGTACACATGCTCTGTAGTTATTGAGCAAGCCTTCATATACACTACAACTATGCAAATGTATAATTAATTTGATTGTACAAGCGTCTTCCTACGCATCTCCATCACGAGAATAACTGAGACGAGGTAAATAAGGAAAGAAAAACGACCCACCCCGACATTTGTCAGTCAAGCATTGCTGATATATACGTGCAGCAGTGGATTTTCCTGAAGAATGACACATCCCTAAAACACACTGTCGATAACATGCAGTCTCAGTACATCACCCGCGTTTAGCTCGATCAGGAAACATATCTTCTCAGGGAATAGAAGAGAATACGGCAATAGAAATGAACCGTTTGGCCCATTCCTGGGTTGATACCTAAGTTCCATGCCGTCTAAAGTTCAGGCAACAATCATGCACGTACACCTTAATCACGTAAGTCAATTCAGTCACGTATATGCACTTCACTCACCCACAGGCATTTCAGTCGCGTACACATATCCCAATCATACACAGGCCCCAGGAATTAGGCACATAGAAGTAGTACGTTATAATACTATGGGTTTCGTAATCCATTATTCGTCGATACGATTTTTGAATGTGTCCACAGTGTCAGCAGAAACGATGTTTTGGGTCAGCTGTTTCCAAGTTGCGGCAATTTTAATAGATTAGAAGATTACATCTTGGGATGTTTTGAAGTTTCTTATTATTAGTTTTTGGTGTTATTTCTCGCTTGCATGGAACGTTCAACTCCTAAGGTAGTCGAAATGACCATGTTCTTCAATCACACATCCTCCGCGGGATAGATGAGAATTAACATTTTTAAATTCTTGCTCACACATTATCATTTCCAAGTTTCTAACATGAAAAGTTAAAATTTCTCGACAGAAACACATGGGTGAAGTCCTGAATTAATTCTTTTTGTTACAGTAAAAAAATTAAAACGTTTACAGGACTTGCGATAATAATTAGTCATAGTTACACACATGAATATGAAACCTGAGATGATAGATATTACAAGTATTTAATGTTTTCAACCTTTTTGTATTCAGTTAGATCAAAGAGAAAAAATTCCATTCCATTCAAGTATACAGGGAATATATAATGGGTTTTAAATTCCTAACACTAACGTCTTAAAACTAGTAATCGTGCTTCCAGTGTTAGTGTCCGTCCATCTTATGACTTAAAGTAGAGGCTTTCAGGAACACGTGATGATCTGAAAGTCTGAGGAATTAGACAGTTGGAAGTTAAATCAGTCAGTCAGTTAATGGGCTTTCCTGGTCCCTACGTCACAAGCAGAGAGAATTCGAGGGTTACACAAGGGAGGTCACCCTCTATACCAGGGACCTAGTAATTCAAGCCAGAAGGCCTGGTACATTTACTATGTACTAAGAAAATTAAGCACATCCAACTGACGGAAGTCATTAAAAATTAGTTAAGTTAACTACTATTCCACACGTAAATTCGTTCTTTTATGTCAAACCAAATTTTGAACAGAAGTTTCGGCATAAGACTTAGAAACCTTTCTAGTAAAAAAGAAGTTATTTGCTCAAATCGAACACTTGCTCTGTGCGCAACAATTTTGAACAAAAACTTTCCTTTACCAGAAAATAATTATTTTGAGAAACCTTTATATTAAAATGACACTGCTAAATATAATTTAATGGTAATCGTAAAAGATTTTTGCCTAGGAAAACACACTGCATTACAAGATTGAAGCTTATATATATAGATTTTAACTATATATTGTGTGTGTGTGTGTGTGTGTGTATGATGCAGTATAGGAAAACATGTTCGCATTATATTAAGAGTAGGGGATATGCCATGCATATGTAGCGCTGTCCCCGGTACTTTTTCAGAATTAAACTTCATTATAAAATATAATCAGAACGAAGGTCCTTCAGGATCCAAACCGCAAAATTGTGTTCATAATCTACTAGCACATAATCTAAGATAAATTAAATTCATTAGTAGTGATTTGTTTTTTTTTCAGTCGAATGACATAAAATAAGAATGGGTTTGTTAAATGGATAAAATTTATGTTCAGTCTCACAAAAGTGATATAGTTTATTCGGAACAGTTGACCATTGAGCAAATTAAAACTGACCACACTATGAACATAAACTCAGCATAATGTGGGCAGTCACAAGATGCTCCCTCTACGACTGTCGACAGCAGAAAAATAACCACCAGCACTCACCGGCCATCCTACAAACCTGACGATTGCACGTCACCATCTACTTCTTTGTAGTGAAGTAACTGTAATTGGGTTGGCTCAATGGCATTAAAATTGGTGAATGAAGTACCAACTCGAGTAGTAAAGTTGTTGGTAGATTTCTCTCTACTTAACTACGTACCTATTAATACTCCTTCAGTCTAAATTTGCAAAGTAAAATGAGCAAAATGTTCATGAGATACTTTCTTTACACATCTTTCAATTTCACCTTATAAACTTCTAATCTCAATCATAACTCTGCCTTCAAACTTAAATAAACTTTCCATCTTTAATGAAATCAGGAGTGTGAGGTACTTCATTTATTCACAAGCTAATCCAAAGTTCAAACTTTTTTATGAGTCTTACTGTATTATGTTTGAAAACAAGCCCAAGTAAAATTTGAATACTTTCAAAATATTTGTTTCACCTCACTGTAAGCAGAATATATTTAAAATCAAAGTGATCTTAACTTATATATGGAGCAAATACTGAAGCTGCAGGATGAAAAGACTTACCCAGACATTAAATTTGACATTCTTGTAGGCAACTGTCTCAACATTGAACCCAACAGTTGGGATGGTTGTGACAGAGTGACCAAGCTTGAGCTTGTAGAGAATTGTAGTCTTTCCTGCGGCATCCAGCCCAAGCATGAGAATGCGAATTTCCTTATTGCCGAATATTTTACTGAGGAGCTTGCCCATGGTGACCTGCAAGTCACATAAAGAAGCTAGGCCACAGCAGCGTCTCCTGAAATAAAATTTTGACTCGGAAAAAGTACATTTTTTCAGCACAATAACATACAGAAACATTAAACAATATAAACCTGTACCTTAGCCCAAACCTATCACAGCAATAAACAGATACGAGTGTGGGCTATAACGGTTTCTAGTGTTTCCTTTTAAGCTAGATCCTTACAGCTTTTGTTGCAGAATGCAAGATCTATTGATGGTTCACACTAGCTATGCCATAGTGGTGAATCTTAAGTTTTCCTAGCTCAATTCTCATCTCTTAACCCTTTAGCGACGAAAAGGACCATACGGTCCTCTTCTACGGTCTTTGGGAGAATTGTTCTACTAATTAAACAGTGAGCAATATGAGGTTGCTACTAGTTTGAACGAGGCGACATGTTACAGCGTCGTTCTTTTGGCTCTCAGCGTTTCATTGCATCAGTGTATAGACGGTCTTTGTGAGCTTAAATGTAGAAACTAGAAAAAGAAATTGGTCGCTACAGGGTTAAGAGATAATGCAAGGCATAAAACATGGATCCAAGCACTGCTGTCCCCTAAAAAATTAAGAACTGAAAAGCATTTCCTACTCAGTGTTGTCTAGCACACACCAAAGCTTTTTTTTTGGATGTATCTCTCCTACCCAATGCTCATCCGATTCCATCTAGTCAAACCCACAGGCCTCGTGCATTTCTGGTTAAGAGAACCATCAATATTTTCATCTCACATGATCAGTGATTCAGTTATATCCTTCATAACACCAGAAAAAGGTGGGAATTAATTGAACAAAAACAAGACAGCCACCAAAGATATTGTGAGCTGCTGGTTTCTGCACACTTATGGCCAAGCTTCCTGCATGTCTAACAAGTTTTAATTCAATTGAACAAATTCTTTTCAGATCTAGTTTTGTGTGAAGCAATGTGCAAACTAGGCAGGTGGCAGACCTTGTACAAATTTACAGGCATTTAACATCTGGTAAATATTCCTAATTGTCTTACTTCTGTCATACAAGTTGTTTATACTTAGTAACTAGTTAGTTTACACAATTGCAAATTTTTCCAGCTCAAATTGCTAAAATATTATTCACTTTATTAGGAACATTCTGAACCCAAGTTATAGATGCTAATCCTCTGTGTAGTTTTGTTGAAGAAATAAATTAATGAAAGAATGTGTAATCTTTTTTTATCAAAACAAGTTTCATTCTGCATTAACCCTCGTGTGGTGTTTGAGAATGGGAGTCCCATTTTCATTTTTACTGCTTATTCTGCTTGTAATTGGGATGAAGTAAACATCTGATGTGTACAGGGTGTCTCAAAAAAATGTACTCACCTTTAACTGTTGCTAACATGCTGTCTTCTTTGTGTTGCAGGTGTGAGGTTCAAACCTTTGCGACCATGATTAAATGCGATTAAAGAATCATGTTTGCAAAGGTTCGAACCTCACACCTGCAACACAAAGAAGACAGCATGTTAGCAACAGTTAAAGGGTGAGTACATTTTTTTGAGACACCCTGTATTTTAACATAAAAATGGTTTGATTGTGATGTATGAACGACCACACAAGGGTTAATATTTGAAAGCAGCATTATACAAAAAAAATTATATAGGTTATTTATTTTACTTTTAGGCAGTTTTCACAAGTGGGTTTTTATTTCTACCCTGGATTTCCACAGCATTCAGTAAATGAAGAAACAATACAAAGCATAATTTATTCAATAGCTCATGAAGAAATACTGTATTTCCTACTGCATCCATTTTTATAAGGAAAATTTATCAGCTTATGAAATTTCAATCGTGATTGCTTTTCTGGACCAGAATAAAATTGTAAACTGAATTTGCACTGTATTTTGAAGAAAAATCTTTCTATGTTAACCATTAACCCATTTTAAAGCAATATAATTTCAAGTACAATTTTATATCCCATTTTGCTGTGTGGAATGGGATGCAAATTTTAGGGACTACCCTTAACTTCTTCAGTTTATTGTCAATAAATTAAAACAATTCAAATTCAAAATCAATCATTTTAGTACACAACAAATCTGATAAGCAGCCCAACTGATCTGCCAGGCAGCCCAACTGATCTGCCAGGCAGCACAACTGATCTGCCAGGCAGCACAACTGATCTGCCAGGCAGCACAACTGATCTGCCAGGCAGCACAACTGATCTGCCAGGCAGCACAACTGATCTGCCAGGCAGCACAACAGATCTGCCAAGCAGCACAACTGATCTGCCAGGCAGCACAACTGATCTGCCAGGCAGCACAATTAATAACATAGTTTAAGCCTGAGAATAAAAACAATTGTGAACTATACATGGGAATCTAGAATTTTTTGCTGAACTTTCTTTCTGAGCTTCATAATCCTTCTCAATGTGAAGACTGTGATGGAACTCAAAAATTTTCAGGAAAGGTAGACTGAAATTAAAAAGTGATTCACTAAGTATGCTAACCAATTATCAAAATAATTTGAACAATTTGGTTTTACTTACATCAACCAACTCCAAAAAAACCTCTACTTCCAAAAATATGCAGCACAAATAGTGCTGCTCAATTGCCTTGTTTACTGCAGTTGCAATTTGTTTGGTAGAGACATTTTGTGCATGATTTTCATTTTGATTCATCTTAACATGAGAATAAAAGTAAAAATTTTACACAAAGATTGAAACAACTTGTTATGTCCAAGTCCCTACATGAACAACTTTGAATAAAAAAACACTGCAGACCTTTTTATAAACAAATACAGAACTTTTAAGAGAGCTGATAATTTTTCATTTCTATTGAGTTGATTTGATGTGACATTGATGAGTTGCTTGAATGTTACACAAGTTCATTTAATGTTACATTGACAATGCATCAATGCTCATTGTTAAAGTTTGATATGAAGCATGAAGCAAGAAATGAACTGCTGCATGAGGTGCTGGTGGTGGAGTGCATGGCTCAGGTCACTACAGAGTTGTGAAATAGTGAAAGGCAGACAAACAAAACTTACTAGTAGAGATTCAATTCAGTTATTCACTTGTTGAGTTAAAATTGAACTTGAAAAGTTGATAAAACACCTATACTAAATTCTCTTTGTCATCTAAATTTGTATTTTTTATACTTTTATGAAGCATTCAAGCCTGAATAAAAAAATTCCTAGATTCCAATTAGTAGCTCCTCATTGTATTTGTGTATAGATATAATAATGCTACCTCATTTTCTTAATAAATTGTGAATAAATTGAAATTCATAAATTTAGAGATTTTGACAAAATTCATTAACCAAATCATAATTTTAGTCAGGAACAAAACTTGACCAAGTCAACATACAAAACAATCAGCAAAGTCTGGATCTTGAAATAAAGAAACTGCCACACTTGACATCCCACATACTGCAACACCACATCACATCCCCATATCAAACATTTCTAACAATCATCCTGTTCATCAATACATCCCAATACCATCATCACATGCCCACACCTAACCTACAATATGTTGCAACATTATCATACCTACTCATATTTATGCATCCTTATGATGATTTCTGGTTAACATTCTCCCAAACTTATTTTTTTGAACTAAGAAGTAAATTTAATGCCAATAAGACACAGATTCATATAAATTTAAAACAGTTAAATTATGAATCTTTCAGTTTATCCTTGCATGACAGCATACTTATACAGGATGCAGAAACATAGCTTCCTTTTTTCAAAGCAAAACATGCTTAAAAATAAGAAATTAGGTTGCAGCACCTTGTATGTGTGGATGCAAATTATGGTATACTCACTACATGGATCACATTACTCATGCCTGTATAAGTGTCAAGATTAGTGTACAAGTTTTGAGATTTAAAGTTGATCATTTGCATGTGTATGACTGAGACAATTCCTACAGTCAAGCACATAAGCACAATTTGCTCAACATCCTATTCACACAAAACTGTTGTACCAGGTTCACTCCCATAAAATGAGAGGAAAGAATTACTAAAACAGGTATGATGCTAAAGCATTATTCATAAAATTAAATACCTCCAGGTAATAAACAGCACATAAATTGCATTTCGATATGAATTTTTCATCCAAACTAGGCACTCAATTCCTGAATGCATATCTTGGCCATCATACTAACCCTGTTATTTTATTCTATAATTAAATAAAATTTAATCTTCTCACATTTTGTTTTACATATTTATAACCAAATAATTTACACCAAACACTTTGAAGATACATTCCTTCATCATCCTACAGAGTCTTCAGCAGTTGCCTACTATATGAATTCTCAATTCATATTTCACCTTTAAATGCGCAGAATAAGTAAAACCTTACCTGGTTTTCCAAGAAAATGACATGCAGATGAGCTGTGGCAGTACCAGGTGAAGCTTTAATAAAGATAAAACTTATATCTTTACCATGTCAAATGATATGCTTAACTGTTCGAAAGAAACGCCTACCATTACTTAGTAAACTAGTGACAGTTACTTTTAGTACAATTAAACGACAAATTCACCATTAATAACTATGAAAAGAAACTATTCATTACCACAACATAGGTAAATTTATAGTAAACAGATACACGATCCAATTATGTCGTTCCACTTATTATTTGTCATCAGGTCAACTGGAATAACGGTACCAGACCGGCGTAAAACGAAAGTCGCAATGCGCACGGATTTCATGTTCTGACCGAATTAGGAATACTTGGACACCTCACAGTGGATTTCTACTCTAGAAATTACTTTACACCATCTGTTACTAAATTACATGAATTATGCGTCCAAATAAGACAGGTCATTTTCAAATTCATTTTTAATTATTTTTGTTTAGAGATCGTGAGAGTTACAGTGGGCAAATGTTTTTACTTCTGGTTGAAAGAAAAGGTGTGCAGTAAGTCTCTATACCATTTGACATATCTATCACAAACGCAAACGAAAAGACATGTAAGCAAAAATTCTTGCAAAATCAGAATTAAATACCAAAGCATTTATTTACTTCATATGACCAACCTTTATAAGGGGACCATTGGATGCACATGTAGCATGACCTGCTACCCCTTTAAAGTTTATAAAATTACAAATATTAAAATAACCTTATTTTTAGTAATAAAAATAAGACTAAAATTCGAGTGATTTTTACGAACTCTTTACAATTAAAACGTGCATATTTAGTGCACATTATAATAATAATATTAATATTAAGAGCGTTAGCCAGAAAGTATTTCAAAATCAAAACTATAGTCTGGCAACATTCTCACGCTCATTGTCTGGACGTAGCTCTCCCCAGCTACGCCATTCGTGAATTTCAACATGTGACGTTAGGTTAAAGAATTCCCTGAATTTGGGGGACCGTCTGCCACCCACTCGCCTTTCGAACCTACTTTGGAACTTCACTGTGAACTCACGGTGAACTCATTTTGGAACTTATTGTGCACCGACTGTGCACTTGCTGNTGAACTGGCCAAACTTTCATCTGGACGCTCTGGACTGGCTGGCAAGAATCAAAAGAAGTTCCAAGCTATTTCTCGTGCCAATTTCTTGGAAATACAAGCTGAGTTCCTTGTTGACGAGTTCCTTTATTTCCTTGAGTAAGGTCACACGGGCAGTTAGTTAAGGCTTGTTAAAGTTGGTTGCTTAAAATCCCCCAAGCACAGCCAAAACTTTACACACAGAACACATAAGACGGTACGATTTCTTGTAATATCCGCATCAATGGTAGGAATAGCATCAGTTCTTTCTTACTTTAAGATAATAATGTCTGATATCTTTCTTTGCTATAAAATACGTTCAAGATAACCCCACAGAAAAAAGTCCAGGTGAGGGATATTTTGTGAACGAGGTGGCCGAGGAATATTCCATCCCTGTAAAGTTGTTTGTAAAGTTTGGTTTTGCTTTGGGAATTTTAAGCAACCAACTTTAACAAGCCTAATCTAACTGCCCGTGTGACCTTACTCAAGGAGAATAAAGGAACCAGTGAACAGGAACTCAGCTTGTATTCCAGGAAATTGGCACGAGAAATAGCTTGGAACTTCTTGGGATGCTTGAGCCAGTTCAGAGCGTCCAAATGATGGTTAGGCCAGTTCAGCTTCAGGTAAAAGTGTTCAGTCCGGAGCTATAGCAACTGTGGCTGAATGGTCTCAGTGAGTGGGTTCCAAAGTGAGTGGTCTCAGTCTCAATGAGTGGGTGGCAGACGGTCCCCCAAATTCAGGGAATTATAACCTAACGTCACATGTTGAAGTTCAAGTATGGCAGCTGAGAGAACTACGTCTAGACAACGAGCGCAAGAATGTTGCCAGAAAAGTTTTGATTGTGAAATACTTTCTGGCTAACGCTCTTAATATTAATATGATTATAATAATGTGCACTAAATAAGCACGTTTTAATTGTAAAGAGTTCGTAAAAATCACTCGAATTCTAGTCTTATTTTTATTACTAAAAATAAAGGTTATTTTAATATTTGTAATTTTATAAGCTTTAGAGGGGTAGCAGGTCATGCTACATTACCTCCCTTGTTCGAGATCGAAAGATCTATCCGTTACGTAATATCGGTAACGGAGAAAAATAAGTAGTTTTTTTTAAACGGGGCTTAACTATACCGTAGATTATAAAGTTAACACTGACGGTTATCGAGGAGTAATAGGGACACTTTTAAATCTCGTGAGCCCGATCGATAGTGCCGTATGAGCGTGACTGAAAAGCAGTTGAGCTAATATTGAACATCCTAGAAAAATAGCGATGTTATAGACTTAAGAAATAAATTCAGCGACACGGTCACGTGTGGTACATAACTGAATGTGATATCCAGGTCATCCATGAGCAGACAAAGGCACGTACTACAGTATTTGAGGGAATGGAGATAGACAGCGACTCAGCGTATAGAGCTAGGAATAAGAGTGAGCGTATAAGTTGTCCTCGCGATAGAGGCAATGAACTCACAAAGAATGCACTAAGTCGATTATTTTTTTGTCCATTGAGGAGGTAAGTCTGTAGTTTGCACGCTTTTTAATGACTAGTTTATCAGCCCGACAATCGTAGCAAAGTTGCACGTAAACCTTGACGTCTGTGCGCAGGGATGCCCTAACACAACATCAGCAATTAAACACAGTGCTCGCTAGAACTTTGAATGTGATATAACATCGTAATTAACTGCTCTATAATAGATTGATTACGGCAGCTACGAAAAATTATGACCCTTAAATGTTTAATTGCAAGCATTAAGAAACAGATACCGGTTTTTAAATCTAAATGCAACTATAGGCGTCCCAGTAGCAGTTTCAGATTATTATTCCAATACCCATTCATTTACTTGAAATAGTACATATAATATAGGGTTGAGGATGCTGGTTATACGTAAATGGCTCTCAATCCATTAAGCAAAATATTTGCAACTAGTACATTGAGAGGTTGAGATGGCACTTTAGGTACAATTGAGTAGTGCTCCATCTTAAAAATTTGTTAAGATTTTTTTTAGTTAATTAAATTAATGATAGTAAAAAAAATTTATATAGAGGGTTGAGGTAAAATGTAGAATAGAATGTAGTAGAATATTTTGCTCAAGTAGCAAAATATTCTACTCTACCACCCACTCACTGTAAGAGAAATGATTAGCCACTTGACAAAATTATGAAATGCCTACTGAAATCCCTATCCAAGTACTACTCATGAAGATCTACCCTTACACAGTTAAGAATTGCACAAGTTCCCAAATTAACCTCAAGCAAGGGCACAGGCAGATTTTTTAAAAAAATTTGGTCACTCTGGGGATGTCACCAATGTAAAGTTTTTGCTGTTTGGGGATATTTTAAGCAACCAACTTTAACAAAACCTAATCTAACTGCCCGTGTGACCTTACTCAAGG
>VCRD01000529.1:0-27554 GCA_006783055.1 Trinorchestia longiramus
CTTACCTGCTACTGCTGCTGCCTTACCTGCTACTGCTGTTGTCTTGTGTATTGCGTGCAATAAAATAATTATATAAAAAATTGTTTTCACATAAACTTGATAAAACATAAATTAATATTTTGTTCTCAAATTTTGTTACATAAAACGTAGAACAATCTCTTGAACTAACTGCTGCTTTCTCATTGAGAGACAAATGTGAAAACTTAAATTATTGAAGTTCACTAACGGTCACAAAGCTTACTTATAGAAGATGCAGTGCTTAAATGATTTCAATGCTCAGTAAAATAAAAGAACTATGTAGTAAGTACATAAAGCTGAAAACATGCCAAGCATCTACTTATACACTTTTCCATGATTCAAATTTTGAAGTTTCTTAGTCATATAGAACAGAATGAGCACTGCATGAGCGACGGAGTTCTTACTGCGCAGCTTCTTACCTTCAAAATGTGCATGCTACCAACAGATAAAAAATGCGTTGCTGGAACTGTGAAGAATACAGTTCCAGACTAAGGTTATGGTGATTTTTTATGAACGAAAGAGTGGTTACTGATATTCACTATAAAAATATTGTGCTCAAGGGTAGAAAAGGAAATGAAATAAAACAACTTATTTTATTGAATGTTATCGACAATATTAAGTAAAAATAAAGGGTGCTGCAATTTCACAGGAAATTCTTTATTCGACAGGCCACTGCAATTTAAACTTTTAAGGGGGGTGTAATGGGTGTCTCATCTTAGCCTTTATTTTATTAGCCTTATGGAAGTATAAATTTTATTTAGAAGTTAAAAGCATTTACTAGAAGCTAATTATGAAAGTATGCCTTACTTTTAAAACTGTTCTGTGGGTACTGTGAATTAACTAAACGTCACAACGTATAACTTTACTTTTCAGCCAATACAGCTGACTGAGAATTGTGCAAGCGTTCTTTAACATCAACTTTTAGCTTCTACATTTAGAAATGAAAAGCGTGAAAAATTCGTTGGACCTGCAGCACGAAAAAGCAAACGTACCTTGACGATAATAATAGCCTCTCCATGGATCTCTGCACACTTTATAGTCACTGATTTATATTCAATTACGAAGCAGTCTCTTGCATTAAATATTGGTCTGGACGTTTGCACGGAATAAGTTGGGTGGCAGATGCAATGGTTTGGGTGACCCCCTATGGGAGGCGGCTCATCAATTCACTTGATTGCTTCGCCAAAGAAAAGCTAGCATTGGAGGCACCGTGCCCAGCTTGAGACGACCTCGCACACCTTTCACATGATTTAATTACCTAAGTGTTTATACTTTTACGTGCCAATTAAGCATTTATTAGTGTTGTATGATGTTCATCAATGTCCTTCAAAATGCACGTAATGTTTTATTTGAACCTAATGTAGAGCCTGTTATACTTTTACAGCTATATGAAGTATATAAATATTAATTTGTATCTTCTCAGCAACACCGTTGATGAAAGTTTTTGAGCGTGCAAGATTTCCATACAACTAAAAATAGGATTTCCATACAACTAAAAGAATAGGATTTACATAGAACTAAAAAAATAGGGGTCTAAAGTTCAATTATACTTCTGAATGTCTAAGGACCTGCATCGACATTATTAAAAGAGCTACGTATAATTCATGTAATATTTTACAACTTTTGAAGTAATGTTTCAATAGCTCATCAACTTTACGACAATTTAAGCAACTCATTTTCAGTTCTATCATTTGAGGACATGTTTATAGTATACGTGAATTTGCTGTTTCTGAGCTTACTAAAATTACTTTATGAAGGTAATGGGAAATAAAATTCTAAAATGATTACAGAAGGCTTTAAGTGTAGGCTCAACATCACTCTACAGCTACATCAATGGATGCAATTCAACAAAATATCATACTTTCCTAAAAGTGCTGATTTGCACCACACCATAGATGCATATTTCCTTGTCATAACAATGGGATTTACCTTCACACATCCTCAGTTGAATGTCCTGCTTGTTCCACGACGTAGGTTCAGACACGTAGAGCTACCAGTGAGGGTGGAAGAGCATTTAAGCTTGACAGGAAGGGTATTCACTTATGTATCAACCTAAGAATGGACCTAACGGCTCGTTCCTATTACCTTATTCTATTCTATTTTATTCTATTCTATTCTATTCTATTCTATTCTATTCTATTCTATTCTATTCTATTCTATTCTATTCTATTCTATTCTATTCTATTCTATTCTATTCTATTTTATTAATATTATAACATCATGAGCTTAGAGGCTGTAGTTTTTAAAAATAGTTCAGTATTGCTTATTCTTTTCGACAATTTACTGAACTACTCATACAGCTGAAGCAATTACTTTGTAATGTTTAATTCATTTAGTTTAACAGAGGTAAGAAATCGACGTGCAATTCTCAATTTTATATCAATTTATTATTAATGTCGTTGTGATCATTTAGTTGTAGAATAAACGACTTATTGTCTTCACGACGACTCCCAACGAATGTTTCGAGCAGGACTAGCTGGGGAAACCAAAAAAGCATGACAATGAGAGTAGTACGGCCAGGTATGTCTTGTGATAGTTGAATATTTCTTTAAGCTGACACTAGCACTGACTACTGCGCACCTCCGTAGTTTTAATCTGTTGAAATTCCTTGAACGAAAAATCATGTCAATTTTTGAGGGGAAGAGGTGAACACTGATCAATTCTTATGAACATCAGTAAGTTTATAAGTTTATGTTTTTAAAGTCAGTTTTTAACTGATAGAGTACAAAAAAGTTGTCTTTGCTTCGTACATGCATGCATTTGAATTGAAAATAAAAATTTTCTAATTTGTTGTTTAAGCTTTGTATGTAAATGTACAATTCACCCTTGAGCACATAGGAAACAGTTCAGCATGCACTCAAAAATTGAAACAGGCTACCCAAAAATTAAACTTTTGAAAGTGGGTGCAGTTTCTTATTTCGAGCTTTGTTGACTAATAAATAAAAAGAGCTATTACTTTAATTCTAGGAGAGTACTCGTTAGCAGCTGTTTAGCAAACAAATCAACTTAAAAATTATCGTATGCGTTTTCAACTCAATGCGCTTTCTTATGACTTTAAGATTCACATGTATAGAAGTAATTCGTCTATATACCATCTAACTGGAGTACAGTACGCTGTTTATGATACCGTAAACAGTGATGATGGTGAGGGTGGAAAGAGAGAGAGGGACCAGATAAAGAAAACGAAGTCAGAGTTCTCAGAAGTTCTGTTACTGACGATGTCATTTGCGGACACCGCCGAGCTCGAAGTGTGTCGCGTCTTCTTGCTGTCATCCATTCAAGACAAGGAATTGACTCGTGTTAGCATAACAGCGCCAGTGTAATGAGGCATTGTAGGGTGCAATTTGCTGGTAATGGTTTCAAGGGGTCACAAAGTAGTGATGTACTATAACTGCTTGCGCGTTTTCTAAAATTCATAACGTGATAAGGAGCATATTTTATTAGAAAGAAACCTAGACTTCAAAAGTCTACCAGCCAGTAAAACAAGCATGGTTCTAAGGAGCGTTTTAGGAACACAAAATATAAACCCTATTAGTGTTCGATCATACCTCGTGTAAATTAGAGACATATTAAGGGTAAACAATGGATAAATTAAAAATAACTAAAAATAAATTAGAGTAAGTAACTGGATCATCCGGAGTTTGAAAATATGATGTAATTTATAAAATATATTATGAAAAGCAGGAGGTAAATTTTCTCTGGGAGTATTCATGAAATTATCATCGTTTCGAATAACAAAATAATGTGTCTAACTATCCTGAGTTATAAGAAAATTATTGGAAAATCTTACAAACATGATTATAGGTAGTAATGAAATCACGCTAATTTCCCCAAATGAGAGGAGACAAGCAAAGATCGTGCTTTATTGCATGATACAAAATTCAAGATTGCGTTTATCAAATTTTAGCTTATCGATGAACTTTATTTACAGCTTTGGGATGTTCACGGCTGAAAGAGATCATGGAAATAACTAAATTATTACCCTGCAGTTACCTCGAGGAAAACCATTCAGTTTTCGTGTACTCGACAATGATTTCTGCTTCTCACGTAGCTAAAAACTGGAAATCCGATTTGTTTGGAAAAATGCAGAAATCGCATCCCATTAAAACCGTAACTCGTTGAAATACGCTATAAACGCACCAAATGCTTGTATATTTTCAGTAGCATAATAGTAGAGCTTCCGAGTAGCTGTCAAAGTCAGTTGATCAAAAAGTTTGTCGACCTGCAGGAATAAAATATTGAGTTGATTGTCGACCTGCAGGAATATAAAATAGTAGAGCTTCCTAGTAGCTGTCAAAGTCAGTTGATCAAAAAGTTTGTCGACCTGCAGGAATTTTTCCGCTAAGAGACACAGTTCGCGTGAGATCGCATCACCTCTACAACGTATCATCAACTGTGGTAGGGGCAAAGAGCTCAGAATTTTTGCATTTATGACGAGCTTCACTTGCTACCACAACAGCGTTAGTTCTGCAAGGAGGATAATACCATTGTTTTGTAGTTCAAAATCTTATAGTTCGCAAAAGTGCGTTCATTTTCACGAGATCGAAATGTCTTGTGTAATGATGCTTTTCAAATATCATCTGCACACCTGAAATTCTATTTTGTAGAGTAAAAGGAACGTGCTGCAATGTTGCTTAAATTTGTATGCCTGAAGCAATAGCCACGACCTTTGCCTGCGCACCCCTAGGTCCCTAGTCAACCTTCGTGTAGCATCAGGCAGTCTCCTGTTGAGCATCATTATCTTAAGTCAGATGCTGCTAACAGTTAATTTGCTCCTCGCATGCAAGCAGCCTCACTGTCAATGAAAAAATGTGAGTGTGTTGTGTGAGTCTGAGCATTGACGTGTGAATGTGAGTGTATGGACGATAACGGACTGGTGTTCTAACATTGTCACTTCGAAAATAATCTCATCAATTTGACTCGTGGATCAATATTTTTTGAACTCGATATTTTCAGACAATTAAAGCATTCTGATGCTTCAAATGAAAGATTTTTGTCAAGATTAGATTTTTTTCCGAGTGAAAATATTCAAATATGTTTTTGAAATAATGTACAACATAAGCCAGGAATTTTTACAGAGTGATACTCATCAGTCACAATCATTGCATGCATGTATACAAGAATAAAAAAGTTCTTACATTCTTGTACTTATGAGGGAAACAAATTACTAATTGTAATCTTAATTTTCAAGCTGACCTGTATATGTAACATGCTATGAACAGAGTTGACTAGCTGAACACGTGGCTGAACACATCTAGTATTTTCGGCTTCCGACTTCAATGTTCCCACTATTCCAAGGCGCACAAGTAGCTTCGGTAAACTAATCATTCGATATTGACCTCACTCTAACTACAAAGATTTTCGACATTTTAACTCGGTGGTGAAATAATTGTCTCAACTCTGGCTGCAAAAATTTCTACTAATGTCTGACCGGAGACTAATTTCGGTGAGACGAAGACCATTGAGTTTATTTGATACCAGCAGTTGATTGTTATTGAGTCTCAATTTACACCGAGCATCGTGCCTTAGCTTGCTTCACTTTTCTAATCATGTTAAAGCAGAGCCAAAACATTAATCTCCTATCCACTTTAAATCACAGGAACCTCTACTGCAATGATAATAAATTTTAAAGATCATTTATATATTACAGTGGTGGGAAACCTTCATCGGACGGTCCCATGAAAGGAGTGATGCTAAAGTTATTAAAAATGATCTATAACAAATGCATTCTCTCTATAATCAAAAAGTAATTTAATACCCATTGAATAGGTTCTTGGCCCGTAACAAAACAATGTATCACGAAGTAGGCACATTAATTTAATTTTTTTCTGCACTGTATGCCAATGGGCTGCTCAGTTTCTTTATGCGTTATCCATCATGAATGATGTCCTCTCTTCAAGCGAAGCACAGGCTTAAACGTCGTTCACAGATCACAGAATTCATTTACTAACACATGCTGTGAAATGCACTTGTTGGCAGACAACTTTATAGGTTTGACTTTGAAAATTACAATTTAGCACAAATAAATAATTGCCAGGCAGCACTTACCGTACATAGCTATCAATTTCACGATGTATTTTTGACTGCCTTTTACTATTTTATTTAGTAAATTTATTACATAGTGAGCAATACATGTTAAGAAAAATTACAATTTACACTCTGTTGAATGAAGAATGCGTTTCGATTACACCCATCTGAAGGCGCTGGAAAACAACGTATTGTAGAGCTGCTGTCGTGTTCGACATCAGCTGCACAAAAGCGGGTGCTCTCCTTCAACAGGTTCCATCAAGGAGTCTCTCTGGAGTGGAAATGATCAGGCGTCTTGCAGCGCTATTTATCACACCTGGCTGCAAATATCAGTGAGTCGTGATCAAGTAATCTGGCTTGAGAGACTCCAACAGTGTACTCTTGATTTGAGTTACTGCGCCCTTGATAAATGCTGAATCTTCATTAAAGCTTAAGGTGTCGTATCTTGATAGAAGTTACGCTTGGCTGTTACATTAATCTTCAGTAATTCGGGGACAGAAATCTGCAAAGTAACAACCTTCCAGCTAGTCTCTTGATTGGTTGTCACCTCAGAAGTAACTAGTAAAAATGCGGATGAATTTGGAAGGTAAGCCTGTCAATGTAAAAAAACAATATTTATCTAGTGTCGGTAAACAAATTGATATTGAAGCCTAAATTGACTATAACATACGTACACTATATGGGCAAATTTTCTTTTTAAACGCTACTTTTGATAAAGATTACATTGTTCAACAAAGACAACTATTCAAAATTTTTCGACATGAGCAAGAACGAAAAATTTATTTTCACTTGAAGCGTGATGTATTCAACCACGAAAAAAAATCGCATCAGTTTCTGAGAATAGAGGCTTTTTACACTTTGTGGCAGCTGACGGAATACCAGATTGTGTTGGTCATGAGTTTGCGCAAGTAAGATATGTTTTTGCTTCAACTCGGCCACTGTGGCCTCAAAAGAAACTTGATGGATACAGATGAGTACTGGGTATCTTTGCGTGGTCTGAGAGCGGCAGTGCAAGACGCTTCCAAGAAAGAAACCTCATCATAACAAGAGCTCTCGTTAGCGTAATTTGCAGACTGATCCGTGGACTTCCATGAATTGGACATCAGCTCACGCAGTCTTTGTTGCTGCTGGTGATCATTACGAGCTGTGATTTTCCCCTGGCATGGAGGTCAGATTCTTTGTTATCACAAGGTTATTTCTCTGCTACCGTTCGTGGTTGCATGGCAATTCCAGTGTCTCCTAGGTTTGTTCTATCGTGTAAATATTAATTCGACCGTATGGATCTATAGAGCGGCAGCCAGGTAACTTTGAAGCAGTCATTATTGACCTTTTACATTCAATATCAATTATAATAATTACGGAAGCCGGGAAAATGAATACGTTAAGGCTCTCGTTAATGATAAGGCTGACCAACTGATTAGTGTTTTAGTTTTGTGTCGAGGCATTATTGATGTAATAATATCCAGATTTCTACACGATATCATTTGAACGAAGCGATATTATTCACTAGTTGAACTATATTTTTTGCTTCGTAGAATAAGTTTTGTTTAATAGTGACAGATACTAATATGTCCTACCTTTTCATAGCATTTGATGGTCTGTTGAGACGCTACTGTTGTAGAAATTGAAGTTCCCATTAAATGTAAATAATTCATTGAGATGAATTGTTATATTCGTTACGTCTTTTCTACGAAAATTGCTGGTGGCAACCGCTATTCGTTTCGGTTGTTGCCAAGCGCTAAACAAAGGTACAAAATCAAAATACGTTTTCTACGTTTATGAAAGGTGCAATCAAGTTCAGTAAAAACTGAGGGCGTTTCGTTTTCAAATTTGATCATCAATTTTTTCACAACGTTGTTGGCACTTACATCCTTTGAAACTGCTGCAGATAACTGCGAGGTACGCCTGTTACATGTATCTGACCATGAATGGACCGCTCGAGCATTTGATCTCAGCGTTTATCTCGGTCTGGAGAAAAATCATGAACAAGTGCTCCAAGAAATTTTATGCTTGGAGTGTACGCTGATGAACTCGTAGTACAGCTAAGGGTCCTTGGAATTTTGACGAGGACGTTACTTCTGCCTTCAATGGTACGCATGATAGCATCATCCTTATGATTCGTAGTTTTCTGATGAATACTCTACAATAAACAGCTGTAACATGTACGACTATGATCAGTGAAGCCGTCAGTGTTGGTTATGAGAGTACTGTTGAGGCGTGCGTGTACGCACACGACCATACATTCAGAAACATTCATTTAAATGCTTACTAAGTCTTATAAGTTACATGAAAACGATCGTTGAAAACATCATTCCATTTTTCCATCAAATACATTAGTTTACCATCATCATTACCATTATTTACGGCAACTGTTTCTGCAAGTAGAGTATCAAATTTCTACGATGAATAAAACTTGTGTCTGAGCTACATTTTTCGAGTACGAATGCCATTGAAATTTAAATCCCGATTTTTTCATATCTTTTGACCATTGCAGCCAACTTTTACTGAGTGCAATAGTACGATAGCTAACAAGAGAATTAATGCAAATGTATGGACGACGTTGCTAACCAGGTTCTGCATTTGCCCAGCCGGAGGCCTGGTTCATGATTGTTCTGAATACTAACCAACAGAAGAAACAGCTTCAGCAATATTTCTTACTAGAGTATGCCAATACAATAAGAATAAAGGTAGCGTAGTTTATTGAACAAAAGGTACTCGCTTTCTATGCTAAATACATAAAAACTTAGACTCTTTTGTATTTTGATTTGACAGGAGTAGATCGCTTGAAAATGCAATGACTGAATAAAAAATAAAGCTGTTGAATTAGAAGCATCGTTTAGCAGCGCACACATCCAACTTTTTTACCATGAACAGAAGATATAATCACATGCATTCTATATTCAGAATGTAAGGAGCGATCAATCATGCAGATGACGCCATTAGTTTGCTTTGCTTCAGTTCAGGACCCGAGAGTTTATTTTTACCGCCGTAAATGACTAAAGGAAAGGTAATTTTTTTAACGGAGTTTAGTTAAGAAGTTTTGTTTAGGGCCACCGTTTGAACTTGACCTGTGAATTTTCTTACGCTATGAGACAATTAATGAGTTACGCAGCGTAAAATATTCATTGTGCAGTGACTCAGGGCCGATAAATACTTTGGAACTTATTTTGTTTCTCATAAATCGTATAAATCAGTGCCAGGGTGCAGAGCTACTGACTTAAAATTGAGGCAAAAACTATAGCTCGAGTAATTGCAATATTTAGCAGTGCAACTAGCCACGAAGGGTAGTTTAGTTACAGGAATGTGTCGACTTTCTGTTAATTGGTACCCAGTGTGATAAGTGCGGTAAGCCACAACCATGATATCGTTTTCATAAAAAACTTGCGACATAATTTCGATGAGTGTAACACATCAGTAATTAAGATAAATCTAGACTGTGGGATGAACTTTCGTTTTCGTTAACTCCTATTTTTTGTAAACTTGAGGAAGGCCCAAAATGATTCCGACGTCATAACTCAATGCATTTAGCCTAAACGTAGACGAAAAAAGCATGATAAATAATTTACTCGATATTTAAATTTCTGTTTGCTCTTGGAATACGGTGACTTCGTTAAGCCATTCGGAAGGACCGACGCTACAGAGCCGAGTGTCTTCATTTAAAATGATCACCTAAAATCGTAGGATATAATTTTATTACTGTAACTTTCGAAACCGCCTCTTCAGACGCTCTGAAGGAACTCTTACATTATAAAGATCATTTTCTGAGAGCATCATATACGAGGAGCGGCAACATAACTTCCACTTTTTCAAAGCAAAGCGTTTTGAAAAAAGGAAGTTATGTTGTCGCACCCAGTAAAAATGTATACTCGACTTGGGGCTGCGTACGGCTCCGTTTTATACTTCACGAGAGTTAACAAGTTTTGATATTCTACCAGCTGAACATGCGTCTTCCTGTCGGCCTCAATGATCGTTAATTTCAAGACAAGTTTCATCTCAACTCAAACTCTGTTTCTTCCAATGTTCCTGTTCATTTACAACTTATCCTTGTTAGTTTTGTTCCGAAATTATTCAGCCTAATAAATGAAAACATAAGTAAACTTTTGTGACATACTTAACTATAAAAGAACAAGTCTATTCACTTCTAACAACACGTACCTGTTTTCTAAATGTTAGTAATACTATTTGACTGAGTGATGGTTTGCGTTAGAATCGTCTTGCTATCAGAATTTCATGAAGACGGGCAGCAACGAGAGGCTCGAGCCAGTCTTCCCCTTTGCAAAATGTCATTCCTAGTCCATTTTCTGGCAAAACACAATTTAAAATTCATTTTCCGAGATGAAATTTCCAGGAAAAGCAAGTGACAGTTCACTCTGTACGGGACGCTTGCAGGCGACTACCGATAAAAATGCGGCATCGTAAAGTCTCCGTTTGTCAGGACAAGAAAAAACTGGAATCCATTCGATTTTAAAATTCAGAACTTCGTACTGGAGAATAAAAAACAGTCTCCAAAAATAAATGCTATATTTCGCAGAATTTATATACAACACAAAAAATATTCAGGCGTATTTACATGGAAAAGTCAACCACCTGCCAAATGCGAGCGCTTCAATCTACATAAGGCAAGGGAACGTCGAGTTGTTCATAGGGATGAAATATACCTTACTTACGTGCTATTATCATTGAATATGAGTCTACATCAAACTATTTTAAATTTATGCATTCATCGGATGAAAGGAATTGAAACTTTTAGAGGCGGAGCTATAAATTCAAATGAACAAAATTTATTGTATATGAAAAAAGAAAAGAAATTGGTGAAGTGAGAAAAATCGCTACACACGAGAAAGTAAAAAATCCGTTGAACAAATTTCACCTCTTGATTACAAATGTGACAAAATTGATCACAAATGCAGGAACACGTAAACAGAATTTTAACAAGCAACAGTAACAATTACAGAAAAACGACACCAAAGCAATTTTGATAATTGTAATCCCTCTAACACAGAGATCTATAGTCGAATGTGGCTTGGAAATTCTACGCCTACTAAAAAAAAATTTCGTCAACAACCACTCTACGATAGATCCACAAAAATCAGAAACATCGCAATTTGAGCACACATTTAATAGACTAGGATACGACTTCGTCATCTTAGAAAGTTTCAAGACCAAAATTCGCCTCAAGATTAGAATACAATAAGAAAACGGTAAATAATGATTTTGATGCCCAACCAGATCAATTTTCTATGCGACCGAACCTTGCTGAATAATTAGTCTGACGAAAAAGATGAGAATTTTCCATTTTCGATGTTTGTTGGAACATCGTTCGAATGATTGCACTCCAGCTGTTTCTAAAGTCAAAAATAGTGAAATATTTATACAATCTCTTCATTAGATCAACAGGTAACGAGCCAAACTGGAAAACAATCAATACAAACACACAGTTTACTTTCACCCAGAGAAACATTTTAGAAAGCGCATCTTAACTACTTCGCATGAGATCATTGCAAGTTCTAGCCCACCAACGTTATCATCTCCCATGAACTTCCAGCAAGGTTTCCACCGAAGTAAAGACCAAATCCATATTTTCGAAAATAGATACGAAAACGATGCGATAACCTAGCTGAAGATATGAGATCGATCACATGCTTAGGGCGTATTCCAAGACACTCGCTACACAAAGCTAGCAAAGCACAACGGCTAAGGATATAAAATGGAGACATTTGTCTATCACAGTAACTATATTAAGACATCCAAGATCACCTATCGAGCAGTCGTATCAGCCAAAAATTTGGGCACAGCGCATCAGGAATTCAGAACAGAACGTATCACAGACTGCATCCAAACGTTTCACCTCACACCAGTTACACAACGTCTGCCAAGACCTAAAGTGTAGCTGTAGCACCACTTGAAATTCACTCCGTAGAACATAGGCAATGACGATTCCATACGCAGCTTTCGAGTGAAAAAAGATTAATAAATTAAATAACACTTTACAAGACATACAATTAGGACATTTATATTTCAACATCTTTGGATGCGTGTCTGACTAACGAAGTGACACTTACAAGAAATCACTCCAATATTGAATGTTTGCTGCAATCAAACAGCAAGAAATCTACACTTTTGAAGATCTCACCGGGAATGAAACGTGTAGAACCGCTAAGAATGTACAATAACTGGCATGTCGTATAATATTTCATGTTAAATATCACAAAAACAAAAGTCCAGATTCCCCTTTAATAAACACGAGCGACGAACATTTTCAAAAAAACGACACTAGCCTTAGAAATGGTAAAGGAATGAGAATCAAAATATTCAACCTGGAACATACGAATCGAATATTTTTGTATCGCCTACAGCACCGATAAATAATTACGCTTTTCAAATAAAGATATGTTTTAACAACGTACGCGAAATTTCTTATGAGAATCGAATATTGAAACAAAATATAATTGAGCTACGGCTAGACTTGAGTAGCAAAATAGTCGTCATCATAATGCTCTTCAATAACATATACAGAGGAGGGTGTGGTACACGTACTGGGACTACACGTGGAACTTAACGTGTTATTAGATACGTGAGTCCGCTGGTCCAGCGGTTGCTGGGGAATAGCGGCGCTACTTCTGCTTCCGCTACTGCAAAGAAGACAACACAATGTTAATACATAGAAGATAATTGCTAAAACATAACAAGTGAACGCTATGTAGCATTGGAGATAGTTGAAAAATTCCTCGCTTATCTAAATGAATGGGCAATTAAAATTACATTATACAGCAATTTGAACTACATACATAGTTATTATTGAATAAAAATTTTAACTAGAACACAAAAGGTTGGTTAGGGATCAAGATTTGGGCTATTAATCATTTCTCACCTTGAGCTGAGCGGCGCAGGGGCATAGTTAGCACTACTTGTGTGATCAGGAGTCTTGCAGTAAGAATTATTACTGCAGTCATCATAAAGTCTTCGGCCACACGCCGCATCCAGATCTTTCTCTAGTCTTGACGCAAGAGATAATCTGGAGGAGTCCGTGTTAAGTGTCTTGGTGCTGCGCGCCGGCGCAATTGAATAAGTGTTCTCAATGGCTTTCTTGGGACACTCTTCGTACGTCGAAGATAGTTGCTGAGACTTGCCATCACCGGACATGTACGACTTGGGATAGTGTATGCCTGCGATTTGCTTGTACTGGCTATCTGTGTTGAGTGGCTTTTGAGGGTAATCCAAAGAATTGATGATCATGTTGCTCTCGAGGCATTTATTATTGACAGCGTTGTGTATGAGATTTTGTTCATTTTGACGCCTGGCTTCCTCGTCCTGTTTAGCTCTTTCGATTCTTCGCCTTCGCCTTGAACAGATGATAGCAAACAAGAATCCGAGAGCCAAGACAGGAACAGCGACGCTGAAAATAACAATGAGAACTATTTGACCAGGGGACATCTGAACATGAGCTTGCGCCGTACTCGCTTGCTCGTAACTGGGTATGGGCACAGAACACTCAGGGCCAATCAAACCTAATGGGCATGAGCAACGGTATCCGTTGCTGAGCTCAGGTGCTTCTGAACATGTACCACCGTTCTGGCAAGGGAAACTTTCACAAGGTGAACTGTACAGGACTGGTTGATTGCACAAGCGCCCACCCCATCCTCGGCTGCATTTGCAGGTGAACTTGGTGAAGGCATCTGAAGTGGGAAAGCATGATCCACCATTGGCACAAGGTACACTGGCACAAACATCTTCAACATTCTCGCACAAATGTCCGTAATATCCTGAAGAACACTGACACTTGAAGGAGTTGATGCCATCTACACAGGCGCCATTGTTGAGACACGGTCTTTGACTGCAATCATCTATGTTCGTCTCACATTGTTTTCCAGTGAAACCAGGACTGCAAACGCATGTAAAGCTTGCATGTTCATCCACGCACGACCCTCCGTTGAAGCAAGGATTAGAATCGCATTCATTTACAGCTACTTGACACGTTTCTCCTTCAAATCCTACCGGGCAGCGGCACTGAAATCCCGATTCCGTATCTAAACATTCACCGTTGTTCAGACAAGGTCGATCTGAGCAAGTTTTACCAGAGATATGACAATATTGACCAGTATATCCAGTGGGACACTGACACACGAAGCCATCATCGCCAGTATCAAGGCATGTTCCACCATTCAGACACGGATCAGTAGCGCAGGTGTGGTTAGTCACTTCACAGTTGGTGCCACTGAAGCCAGGTGGGCACTGGCAGGAATAGGAGCCAGGTTTTGTGTTGAAGCAAGTGGCACCATTTTTGCATGGTTTATGGTTAGTGCAAAAATTGAGATCTTGATTGCAGAAAAGACCTCCCCAACCTTCGTCGCACGTGCATTCCCAAGGAGCATGGCATGATCCGTGATCACAGCCGGGGTAGATGATACACTCATCACAGTTCGTTCCATTCCAGCCAAGGTGACATCTGCAAGCAAGAAATGTGTATTGAGAATCGACAATGAAATTTTTACGTTTTGAACGTAGGTTGGTAAGTCAGGCTTTCAATTTATTAGCTGGTGATGAGAGTAAACGAGTTAAAAAAATCCTCAAATCTAAGTGTTTTCCAACACACGTTTAGACATCCGTGTTGGCACACCTTGATGCATTCAGTAAACCAAGCCCAACCTTAGTGGGAATTGTCAACTTAATATGAACAAGTTCAAATAACCTCTGCTCTAGACCAGGTTTAATACTATTTCCTTGATTAAAATCTACGATTAGGAACTCAGAACATAAAGAATGCAAAGCTGAGCTTTCCAGAAAGGATAACCAGCCATGCAGTGCATAGTATCTTATGGAAACCAGAGAAGGTTTGGTGGTTGGGGCTTCTCACTTCCTATGCAGGTTAACCAACTGGATACTGGACCCCTGAGGTACACTATCAAATTCCCATTATGGAAAAGCCTCGAGCTGCTGGCTATGCAGCGCAACTTTTGCAATCTGCGACACATGTGAGCGTAAACGAGTTTTCCTTCCTTTATGACACGTGATATGAACATATAGACTCGCACCTCCGTTGATGAGGGCGGCGTACTTTGACTTTGTTAGAGTTCGGTCACAATTCTACAGCTTAGATGAGTAACTACTACTCATCTACACGTACTACTTCTCGTTCAGGCATTGCACTGCGATAACACAGTAATTTTGGCCCCGCGAAATAATTGACGATCTAATCATTCAAACTTCAAAAATATGCGATTAACTCCAACACTATCCATGTTTCGGGCATAGTAAGAATAAAATTGAGCAGCCTCAATGAAAAAGCGATGTTACCATAATCAGGGAGGTGATTAGACAGTCCGTGACAGTGTTAGTAGACTGGCAACAAAGCTGGTGGCGCTCGCGAGAACTTGGGTGTATTTTTAGTAAGCTCTACACGACGTCACGACTTCTTGGCATCCCGCACTTTTTTATCACGTCAGCCTCTAGCGACAGTCGTTCCGTGCAAGCACAGCAATGGCATCATCTAATACTACACAGCAATCGGAAAACTCGAAAGCAGTTTTACTACTGCCGAAAATTTAAGAGACAAAACAGATGGTGTATCGAAAAAGGGAAAGGTCTCGCAGTTCCGCACGGAATTCCAACAATAAAACGTTGAAAGCGGACGTGACAGGAGGGGAAAATGCCATAAACACCCAAACCATCGGAGGTGGGGACACGAAACATCGGCTGTAAGGGATAAGGGTTGGGTGTGTGTATATAGACTCGGCAACGTCACGGCCGCAGTAAAACTAGGCCATATGGTGTCCCAAATAGTCCGCACCTCAGAAACAAATAGCTGTAAAGATGACGTGCGAAGTTGCTCTACGTAAATAATACGAAATTAATAAATTGTCAGTGACTGCTGCCAGACACCGAAGATGTATAATATGTATGATCAATACTAGAGCTTCATGATATAATTAACACTTGCATCTCACCCGTAACACGAAGTTCAACTAGTTGAGTTAATTACTTGTACATAAAATACATGCTTCTGAAGTACTGCGATTAATTAAGAAATGTATCAATATCTACTTTTTAATCGAAATTGTACTTGTTTGGTATTATGCATTAAGACACCTACAAGAAATTCTAGCTAAAATAATACTAACCGTACTATTCTTCTCAACCATAACTCTTCATCAAGAAAATGGCACCGCCCAGTTATTGTACTCTTATATACTTTAATAGGAAGATACTTCATTTGTAAATATATCAGGAGGTTAATACCCGAAGAAGAGTTTTGTTTGCCAAGTAGAGCAAGATGAAGGCCAAGGCAGACAGGCAAATCTAAACCAGATTTCTGACAACTGGGAGGTGGTTTTAGCTTTTTTTTCTCTTGAAACCCAAGTGGTTTAATGGGACAAATCACTCGATTTAGAGCCAAAGACTAATATAAATGAAACTTAGCAGCTTATAAATTCGAGTATCTCTGAAGTTTCGATGATGAAGAACAAAAGGAAAAATAATAAAGCACAAATTTGCTTTCTACAAAAGTTTACCTTACATGAATACATTTTCTATTTATTTAAAAAAAAATTAAACCTAGTAAAACTTACCCTGCCATATAATTACCTCAATGGAACTTTTACAGTTTGTGTCAAATAGAATTGGTAAATGCCATAAACATTTGATCTGTTATTAATAACTATGTAGTACAATCTTCCGTTATTACCTATGTAAAAAAATATTTAGTTTACTTACAGGCATTCGTTGGGCTTTTCGCAGTAGCCTTGCTTAGCGTGGCATCCTGCACTGCATTGAGCTGTTGGTAAACAATAAAACACACGTGAGAAAACAGCGATGAAAATTGTTATGTATTAATGTATTTCAGATTATATCAATAATGACTTCAGCATGCCAGGTTACTCAGGATATTGATAGAAATTCTCGACACGAAACGAATTTATGACAAAAAATCGGAGGCAATACACAGACTTGTTGTTGAGCGAACAATAAACATAGTTCTTCGTTAATACTGCCATCACCAAGTATAGCAAAAATACTACAATTATGAGTACACTGCAAACCCTGGAGGAAATTCAATAATAACACAAAGAGCGTGAGTGTGAATTCTAAACCTAATTATAAAGGGTGTCCATAAAGTCTCTTGACCATTTTAAAAACCTACTTCATTTCATGGTAAAGAGATTTTATGGACACCACGTAGAAACAAAACTAATATCTCTACACTTACGTTTGAGGCAGTACCCAGCGGGCTCCTGCCAGCCATCGAGGCATTGTACATTGCCTTCAGCATCGCATACATAATGTCCGAAGGCATCATCGCGAGGCTTGCACCATTTTCTGCAGCCTTTCCCGTAGTAATTCTTTTGGCAGACCACGCGGAACTGGTAGCTGAGTGTGGATTGATGATTTGAACTCTGTTCATCAGCACTCCACTCGGGGTTGATTTCGAGCGACCGCTGTGTCATGAGCCGGTGGACGAGCACGGGATCTGGGCAACAACACAAAAATACGCCACTTAAAAGTCAGTTCAAGAGGCGAAAAAATGAGCCGCGAGTTTCGCAGGCATGTGGATCCACACTCGAGACAGAAAAGGAGCGTCTTTCATCATGGGATCGATTCAAATGATGACACGACACGAGAGATTTATGCAAAGCCGTAAAACTTCAGGCAAGATTGCATAAAAATGTCAGGTTCAAAGGAGAGAGCAGTTGCGATGAAAACGTAGAAGAGGTCAGACAAAGAACCTAGAGAAAAACTAATGTAAGACACGAACTCTAGCAAAGTTTGTTTGTAACAGAGATATCAGTAACTAGAATATGAACACAATACACAGGTTACCATCCGCTAAAAAATCACTGCATCGTTCACAAGAAGTATAATTCGAAAAATATTGCAGCTGACGAGTTGTAAAAACTAGCGTTCTGTAAAAGATAGTTCAGTTACCGTAAGTTTCGTCGGATACGAGTAGAATGTTCCTAAAACTTGACCCTTTCACGACCAAATTATTTTCATACTGATCAAAATATAGCGTAAATTACCACTTATCTTTACTAACCTCTATGTAATTTTGCAATAATTTTGAACGAAACATTTAGAATATTGGACTGAAGGGAATGATGTTTAAAGTTTGTTTGGGACATATCAACTCAGTGGTAGCGAAAGGGTTAAGAGGTAAAATTTTCCTCGTATAAATAGAAACAAGACGCCTTGGAAGATGAAGGAAAGGTTTCTAGGAACAGGAGCTAGCCACATCCTGAAGACGAGGACGGGGTCCTTGGCAGGAAGTTGTGTGGTCGTGGGAAGCTAAGTTTCCCACGCGCCCCACTGGCCACACTTTGACAACCCCGAATAGCCCCGACAACCCCGAGAAACCTAGACAATCCCAAGAAACCTAGACAATCCCAAGAAACCTAGACAACCCCGAGAAACCTAGACAACACTAAGAAACCTAAACAACCCCGAATACCCACGAGAAACCTAGATAACCCCGAGAAGCTCAAGAAACCTAGACAACCCCGAGAAGCCCTGACAATCCCGAGAAACCTAGATAACTCCTAGAAGCCCTGACAACTCCAAGAAGCCCAGACAACCCAAAAAAACCTAGACAACCCTTCACAACCCAGACAACCTCGCCTGAAGCACTGACACACAATCCTGTGACTTCATTAAGGCAATCAAAAAAATCCGCAGACAACAAAGTCATTCAAGCGTCGTGTCCATTACACGACACCAAGACTCGCTGCTTCCAAGTTACTTGAAAAACAAAAAAAGATAGAGAAACAATTTTTTACTCCAATAACGTAGATGCATGAAATATGCTACGTTGTATTTTAATAAATAACCTAGCACGAACTATACGTTGGTTATTTACTAAAGTTTAGGATAATAAGCATCTTTAAATGTGTATTGTGTACAAATGCATTAAGATCAAACGCGTACTTAATGAATTATACTTCTGCACATTTCCGCGTACTTTGTACTCGTATGACTCGTCTAAAAAAGAACCGTCCGACATGCAAAACAAATCTACAGGCGTATATACGTTCAATAAGCATCGAGGAGTCAAATACAGAAGAATTCGCATCAAAATTGATGGGAAATCAGAAGAATAATTTTGTAATATTCAAGAGAAGTATTGTACATACAAATTACAAGTGATCCAGAAGGAGGCACATGCAACAAACCGCAAACACCCGCCAATTAAATTTGAAAAAGATCGTGGTTTGCAATAACTATTTCCCTCTGGGTGCGAAAGCAATCAACGACTTCGAACTCCAGAAAGGAAACCCTTTAGTGTGACCGAAGCCACTTTCGACACACCCGGATATTGACTTCAAACTCATGAGGGCTTTTAGGAGCGAATAGATCGAGTTGGAAACTTCATTTACATGTGAACCAACCAAATGTAGAAGTTTCATCGGTGCAACAAAAAGTGAAACTATAGAACATACAGAACAACTTGTGCTCATACTTCAAATACAATATAGTCAGCTTTGATTAGGAATGTATATGGAAATAAATATATTTATTTGCAGGACAATGCATCGCTAACGCCAAACGAAAGTTAATAAGACTCCTAATATCAGTAACCATAATATTATTTTAAACGTATGCCCCGCTCTAGATAGCCAGCGTACAACGAAAAAATAGCCAGAAGCACAGTTGGTGCAGGCAAGCATCAGAGATAAAACTTTCCGAGGAAGATAAGTTAATAAGATAGTAAGGCAACGAAGAGGCCCGTGAAACAGGTGTCAGTATTCAGGTAGCTTGAGACGCTCGTTAGGCCTAGTACCACAGCGAGCCTACGGCTTAGGCAAAACACATTCCCACGATCACAGGCGCGCGCTAGCGACAAGGTTGATTAAAGGTAAACTTTGAATTACGAACGCCCTGATGATGTCAACATTTAAGTCGATACAGACGCTCAAGTGCAGCTCTCATGAAGAAATGACCGTTTTTATAATTTTTCTCTTGTCTGGAGCCAAACACGATACCATAAGCATTTATTTCAATGGTCCATAAGGTATTATTTGGTACTCGTATTACTGTGCTGGAGAATTCGATTATATTTCACATAAGTAATTATTTCCCAGAATTAATCGTTGGCTCGCTTGCTATGTTAAAAAAATACACGAACATGAAAACAAAAAAATAACAAAAAGCATATATAAACAAAATCAATCGTCAGCAACGACACATAAGATCCAAACACACGTAGAAGCGTGGGACTAAGATATGACTCGAGGGTTCAGAGCCATGTTGCCTCGACGCAAAAAAATTCGAGCTCCAAGAAATCTTGAAAACGACAAGCAGAAAACGGACGGCAGCTCTGAAGCTCAAATCAAAAAAGCGAGAACGGGAGCGGGCATAGAACAGCTGTCTCTAAAACGCTTCCCAGGGCTGCGATGGTGAGTATTCCCGGACAACAGCTGCCCAGCTGATGCTTCCTAGCCTAAAAACAGAGCTAGGTTCCCACACTGAGGCAATACCCATACAGGCAGATGGCCGGTGCTTGGACTGATTCAAAAATCATCCTTGTTAGGGCTAGAGTAAACTTACTGAGTCACAAAACACATGGAAGCTACTTAATTCGAAATTAAAACTGGGCACACAGAAGTGACTGGGCTGCTTCTTTTCATGATAGAGTGTAATGATATCGAGAATCCATGTTGGTCATCGCCAAGCATGCATCTAAAAAAACGGAGTTCACTTTTTCTTCGTAAATACGAATGAACAACGAACTTTCTATGGTCCGAATACTTTAATTACAATAACGTAACTAACCAGGAACAATCAATCGTCTGGCTACGAGCGTATGGATAGCTTAGAATAATAAAAACAATTAAAAGGAAGCTTACGTGTCGTTCCATGATAGAGCCAAGTGTCAGAATTGAATTCACAATTAATCTTGAGAAAGAAAATGGAATGTGCCAACAATAAAAAGGCGACAATCCCCCTCAACAACAATAACTTGAAACCATGACCGATTTCTAGACAAAATTTTTAGAAGAACAAGCAAAAGGTACAGCTATGAATTAGAACATCAACCCACATAAAAATATCGCCGTGAGCGACCTGAAACACGCGTGGAGGTAGCAGCTCTCATCAAAACACAGGGACAATCGTCACGGCGATAACGTCTTTCAAATCATTGATAGTAAAAACAAAGGGCCCATTGAACTACAGAGACATAGAGATGCTACCGATTATTATTATCGAGCCATCTCGCGTCAGCGGTGCGCGATATACTAAATAAGGAAATTGAAGTGTGCAGCTGTCACACCTTTAAGGATGAGCGTAACAAACAATATACGTAATAGCCTCAAGGCACACCGGATCCACATGTGTACCATGGCACTCACCAAAACTGACATTTTACAACTGAAGACACGTTAAAAACTACTGCTACAGCGCGACCATAAAACTACTGCTACAGCGCGACCATAAAACTACTGCTACAGCGCGACCGTAAAAACTACTGCTACAGCGCGACCATAAATGCACGTTTAACTGATAATTCGTGCCGAAGGCAATTAAAGATAAAAATCAGGCACAAAACTACACGCATATGTACTCACAAGATAAATATTAGATATGTGCTCAATAATTGATGGTAAATAGCCATTGGAAGTTTCACAAATGGCGCATGTAAATAGAGAGAACAATGAGTGCATTTGCAAGTATCGAAACGAACGCATTGAGACGGAAAAAAAACCCTAGCAACTTTAACAGAAACAATATGCAACTGAGCTCAGAATATTGAGATGCTACACGCTCAAAATGACGGGAAATGCAATCAAGATGCACTTTTGTTATTGGTAATCCATTCACGACAGGCAAATCTTATCGAACAATAGAAGAGAACTAACAATCGAGATACGTTACTGCGATAGCTGCAAGGTTGGTTGTTGAGGGTACACAGGGCAGTGGTGAGAGTGTACACATGAAATACAGCCTCTAGCAGTTCACTTATTCGTGACACTAAGTAAACAAAATCGATAGGAGGTCGCGTTATCGAGGAACACAAAGCGCTAAATTATTTGGGTAACTGTACTTTCTTCCGTGTATGAATTATCGTGAATAATAGTTCCCGAGTAAAATAACTTCCATTTGCTATGTGTCAATTATTTAACAGGTTTCTTGAACACGAGCTTCCATTGCTTTCATTTTCCAAGATAAGTAGTTAAGAACATCTGTATTTTAAGATGACCTCCACCCAAGTCTTGGCTGTTCAATAACAAGTTACAGACCCACCAACAACAAGAGAACTTACAATGGCCAGCTAACCATGTCCTGAAGGCCAGCTAAACATGTCCTGAAGGCCAGCTAAACATGTCATGAAGGACAGCTAAACATGTCATGAAGGACATGGTTAGCAACAGAAAATTCACGAAATTATGGATACCAGAACAGAAAACGAGCCATACATTACATGCTTATTTTAGGATGTTCAGAAATAGATACGAGGACTGTTGAACTTTGATGTACTGATACAAAGAACGGAATCTCGTGCCATAGAATAAAAACCTATTGGGATTTTAAACTAGAGAATGATTTCCCGTAGACTTTAGTTGCTAGACAACTCTTCACTGTTGCGAGGCAAACAAATTACACAGTGCTAATTTGTTGCGAGTTTTATTTCGTTCATAATGAATAACTTGAAAATTAAGCCTCAAAAATAAATTTAGTTTATGAGTATATGAATGAAATTAAACACAAATGAAACAAAATAACGTGGCCGAGATCAAAACATAACAGCAACTCAAGAAGTTTGAAACTTTTTCTCATGACAAGCTCAAGAGTTCAGGAAACTTGGAATAAGTGAACTCAAGTTCAAATATTAACACAAGTAAAGCCTGCCATGGCAAAGACTGAATAAAACAAAGGAAAGACAAAGCAAACGATGTTTAAGCAAGAAAAAAACATCAAATGTCTTGGAGAACACAGACAACGAAGGAACATGAATGGAAAGGAGGAGAAAAAGTGGCTACAGAGGAAGCAAAGACCGTGCCCAAGCGTCGGGGTTGCTGTAGTGTAGACCCTCGCGTTACACCATCTGGTACGAGAGGGACTTGGGAGGGATGTTTAGGGAAAGAGGGGAGAAAGGTAATCTATTGAGACCATTAAGCTACACTCCTAATAAATTAAACAAGTCTTTCTCAAATGTACACTTCGATCTTTGCCTAGGAGACGAAGAGACACTCGTTTCCATGAAGTAAGTACATTGATTTGTGAGTGAGAGAGTGATGCTGAACAGCTGTGACCACCACGGAGAATCATCCTTGCTAGAGCCACGTCGCCGTCAGTTCAAGTTACCGCAGCTGTCAAAAAACTCCAATAAACTATTCTCCGCCGTGAATATATCATGTATGTAGAGAACTTGATCCGCATGCTGCCTATACGTTTACAACTAATCACTTACAAAAATTACGAGCTGCATGAAAAGTTGCGAATATTTCTGTGAACATTAAGCGAAAGAACTGAAAGCTCTTGTAAAAGTGAAGCAGAATCTTACTTTTGAACTAGAATGATCTTGTCTTTATTTAGCGCCAACAGAAGATGCGAAGGATAATAACCTAACTTTAGCAGCAACTCGAATCTTGAGGACATGAAAGAATAGCCAGTAAATGGTTAGATCATGAAGAAATTGTAGCTATAATCCAGGTCTGTCATTTGTAGCTATAATCCAGGTCTGTTAAATTAGAGGGATACATTCAACACCATCCTAATATTTACGGTAGTGATCACCAGTGTATGTGTTCATACTGCTCATCGTCACTAAAATCCCATTTTCCGGAGTGTTATTCAATTTTAGCATGAATAATTACTTAATTAGGTGCGCACATTATTGTGGAGCAGATCTTTAAACGTTGCTTGTCATTTATAACGAACAAAACAAGCACTAAACACAGACAAACAAATTCAGACGAGACTGAGAAGCAGCTCAGTTTGGTCTCAGCTGCCCGCACTAAAATCAATGGGGGAAATTATCGACCAGCAACATTAAGAATAGGGCGATTCCTACGACGCAACGAGAGGCCGGGCACAGCTGGCGTCTGTAGGAACGAGAATCGATGAATAGCAACGATTCCAGATGAAAATTTGTACTAGAATAGGAGACAGGGAACAGAAGGAAGGACTAGAATAGGAGACAGGGAACAGAAGGAAGTACTAGAATAGGAGACAGGGAACAGAAGGAAGGACTAGAATAGGAGACAGGGAACAGAAGGAAGGACTAGAATAGGAGACAGGGAACAGAAGGAAGGACTAGAATAGGAGACAGGGAACAGAAGGAAGTACTATGAAATATTAGGTCAGAAAATGAGAGTAATAGACGTAAGCAATGAATTGGGCAGTATGGGGATAAATGGTATTATAAAGACGCTTAAAATTAAACACGATTCACAAGTTAGAATTGGAGTAACGTTTTGGCGCTTATTACATTATTTTATTACACTATAAAACTGAATAAAAAATATTACTATATTAGCTTGTCTAGCAGGGACTTTAGTTAGACAAATAGAGTTTACATCAAAAACGCTTGCTCATGATATTAAAGCACAAAGCACAAGCGTTTTCCATTTCTTGAACTGAATGAATCGTGAAGTGACAAATAGAGTGGAAACTCACCAGTATTGTAACTAGTTGTGTTGCTTTCATGCCAAGCTTCAATGATGAGCGAGAAAGTGTCCTGCGTCGAGAAGAACAAAAAAATAAGCTTCGTAGAATATTTTTCGGCACAACGCATAACAAAATACAGGGTGTCCATAAAGTTTCTTTACCATTTCATATCATAAATACTTGAAATGGTAAAGAAACTTTATGGACACGATATGAATGTCAAAAAACTTTGCACGTGAACGAGCTTCTCGCAAGTATCGCTTTTAAAGCAACCGGCACCGCCTTTCCTCCTAACTGAATATAGTTCTCACTTCCCTATATATTCCATAACACATTCGAGGAGTTCTATACACTTCACCATGATCACTTCACTGAGTTTCACTTGAAATAATCACTTAACAAAGTTCCACAATGAACAACAATTGCTGTATCACTTCATTGGTCACTTAATCGTGCACTAGAATCAGACGATGTCGGTTGCTCACACTAAGACTTAAAACGACACTTGGACAGCCCTCACTACTGAAAGTTTTCTATTAAAATTAAGATTTAAAATACACACATTGGTAATTGTTCTCAAGAGAAAAATTACCCGTGCGGTTTCAGATATTTCAATGTAGTATTCAAGCTAGAATTAATGACTGTCGAGACACCTATACATTTCTTACCTGCCAAGAATCAAGATTAAACTGAACTGGGTTCATGAAGCCCTCTGTGTCCACTTTAGAAAAATCAATTTCATTCGATCCAAGAACAGGAGTATTAATTTCTCCAAAGGTGCAGGGTGACCGAGGATCAATGACTTCTTGATAAACTTTCAAGCAAACTCGAAATTTCGTCAAACATTTTGCCGAACATCGGCCATTGGCATCTCTGTAGCCGTCACAGCAATGACCTTCATTGTTGTATCCTTTGCTGTTGATGAAAGTTTTGAGCTGCAACTCAAATATTGCATTGCTTGAAACCTGCACGCAGAAAATTCACCCATTAGAGAGAGACAGAAACAGAAGACACGGACTTGAGTGTAGATCTTGGCACGTGTTGGGCACCATCACACAATTGAGAGACCCAGCTTTTTAAAATATTTTCAATCTCACACATTAAAATTAAGATACATGTATGTGATGATACACTACGTCATATTTCCGTACCTGTCGAGAATATGCTAAGAGGAGGAAAACTATTACGGCGGTAAACGTAAGCCACCGCATGGCTGGATTTCGAGTGAAGAAGAGAACGCAAGAGTAATAACGCACATCCACACCCAGCACAGCTTACGAGGAGACTGACGCGGCAAAGCGGATAACTTTGCTTGGCGGCGGCTGCTGCTGCTACTCAAGCTCCGCCCTTCGCAACCTGTAGACAAAAAACCCACGAGTTTGCGTACACTAGATGAGGGCTGGGTAAAAACGTACATAGAGCGTCTTAAAACGTACACGAGCTCTACTACCACTACACCATTAACGACCTCACCCCGAAGTCCTATGAATGACTGGTAAGGAAAATCTACTCGTAGGCATTTTCCCAATAATTAAACATGTTCTCGAGTTATTTTATAAATATAATGTCTACATTTGAAAAGAACTTGTTAAAACAAATTGGACACTCTGGCACTAGCCCCTAACGTTTGCTTCGATAAATGAAAAACGCTGTTTTTAGCAACATAGGCAAGTGCCAAGAAATGCTCCTTCAGAATGCCGGTGGAAATACTAGTGAAATTCCTTCGCAGAATTACTCATGAATGTTTTGAAGTTTTTTTACAGAGATATCCAATTAAAACGAACTTTATTTAACACGTTGAGTGCGATTGTCTAGCCGGTGCAAATCTTTACTTTGTACACACAGTCACTAGAAAGCTTTGAAAAAATTACAGAACCTAACCTGAGCGACCCACCGGTGGGTCGTATCGCACTTAACGTGTTAAACTCCTATAAATAATCCTAACACGTGTAGAGAAATTGAAGATATTTTAGAAATCCTAGGTTAGAGCATGAAATCAATCTAAAAAAATGAAATAAATAATGAAACTTTAGACTTAGGAAATGTTTAGGAGAAAAAATTGAATTGCGACAATACTCAATTTTTTTACAGTTCTTTTGTCTACCTGCGTACCTAATACTGGAATGAATACTCTTTCAAGTCAGCAAATATATATTCGATACACACTTTATAATTTAAAAGTTGAGTACGCTTATGCAGAGCACCAAGAATATGAAAATTTGATTCATCTGTAGAATGCATTCAATTTGTCCTCTTGAAATAATTTTCTTGTGAAACAAAGAACTGTCATATGTACATCATGTAAAGTGTTTCCCGCCAACTCGCTATTGGGATTTAGAACCTGAAGAGGTGACAAAATTGCGTCGAGTTTCTAAACAATCCAATGTAGAACAAAACACTTTGTAGAGTTAAAAACACCTAATATTACGTTTCTAAAATATTTAAAATCTGAAAACATGGTAGAAACGTTGCAGGTAAGAATTTTGAAGAACATTTTCGCTGTGAAGTATTATGTAGTTCGAAATGCTCTACGTTAACTCAATTTGCAGCCTCCATTCACCCCTCAATTTCATGAATGATTTCAAGAACTAGCGTAACTGATTCCTAAAAATATTCTAAATGTTTCTAAAAGACATTGGATGTGTTACAAATAAAGATGATGGCTTCACAGCGTCTAACTCAGGCAGATTCTGCCCACAGTTCTCCCGCCCTCGGCCGAGTGTCGTGTCCACACAGTGGCGGAGTGCGGACACCACGGCAGCTTCTTCGGAAAATACTTTTTAATCAGAAGCTTGAGTGCGTTGGTGCCCCAAAGAATTTCCTGCATCACACGGGCCACGACAACTATGCAGAGGTCAGCACGGTGCTTGCTGCTTACTCTCACTGGGGGGCCATGGTGGCAAAAGGCGCAA
>VCRD01000529.1:27912-169262 GCA_006783055.1 Trinorchestia longiramus
TGTACAGTACATATGACTGGTTGTAGCTTGATACAGTACTATTCTGAAAGCATTCAGGCTAGTACAAGTTGCAGCAACATATCTTCCTTTTTTCAAAGCGCTTTGCTTTCAAAAAAAAGAATGTTATGTTGCCGCACCTCGGATTTTCGTTGCTTAGCGTCTCTTCAAGATTTACTGCATGTGTGGAAAAAAATTACTACTAATTATTTTTACTTTCAGGAATTGCAACTTTGCAGCAAACCTACGCAAACTAATTTTGTGGTTTGTTGCACTACTATAATTTAGTATGTTCTCTCCAGTACCAAAACATATTGACCGCATTTATTCGTTGTTAGTTGTGACAGAATTACAGGTTAGTTGTACAGAATTAAAAGACATTTATTGATGCTCTTTTCCTGTCAGTAGGAAATGTAAAGTTGATTTGACAAAACAGAAAAGGATTTATACCCATCAACTGGATTTATACCCATCAACTGGATTTATACCCATCAACTGGATTTATACCCATCAACTGGATTTATACCCATCAAATGGATTTATACCCATCAACTGGATTTATACCCATCAAATTAAAAGAATTGGCACCGTTCACACTGCCTGCCATATTGACTTGTAAAGTCTGAGCAATTCTTTACAGAGAAAATCACATTAGGATTATAGTACCCAGCAAGTTATTCATAAGATAGTGTGATGTAATTTGATATTCTTTGCAATTTTAACAGGAGGGGTTAATTAACGTGAGACATTTGGAATAAAATAAAAGTCTAGAACAAATTTCAATTGAATATTATCGTTATCTACCTACCTGATCACGCAGGCGGAGATAACCACAGTCATGCTGGCGTTGACTTCACAAAGCACAAACATCAGCCAATAGTTATTTCGGTGATCATTTCTGTAGTGATGCACTGATTATTTAGCAGCGGTGCCTGTGAAATGTGACTATGCTGCCTGAAAAAATCGAGACAGATCCTTGTGACGTTGATTCAGCAAGAAAATTACTTGACGTACTAGTAACAACTCACTTTTGTCACGGCTTCTTACAGTTTATTCAAATTCCAGGGGAAATGCTCATAAGGAACTTCATCTCAGTTGTAAATTAATTTCAGCTTGTGATTGAGGCTCCAGACGAGTTTTTGCTTGGAGTGTGCAAAAAAGATGCTACATCCCTAACAAACTCAGCGTTGTGCAAGGGTTTATCATACACTGGTTATCTGGGCACAGAAATACAGCATTTGCTCACAATACCAAATCGAGAATTGGTTTCTTCCACCACATACAGTCACAAAAGAATGAACAATCGAAGAAGCTCCCCACCATCACCAGAGAAGCACGTTAATGCAGTCCTCCGTTGACCGGACGTGTACTGGAAAAAAATCTTTTTCTTCTTCTTCTTCCGTTTGTTCGATGACAGGAAAACCTTAGTCGCTTATTGATGCTTCAGGACACTTTTTATGTTCAAACCAAGAGCTTTGATTTCTTTAAGATTGCAGCGAAGTGTGTGTGTTTTGAAAATACAGCGGGAAAATGTATAAGAGTTTTATAAAATGAGATTTATGTAATTTCTTTTACTAGTAAGCATATCATGTACAGATGAAGAATTTGTCTTCAAAATTATTGTACATTACCTGCTTCTGCATTTACAAATCGCTCGTCTGTGACGTGAAGTTTCTGGCAACAGATTCTCAACTCGTTGTTACTCAAGAAAATAATTCTTTCATAAATCTGTACTGCTGTTGTCTCTTCTGTAACATACCAACAGTAATCATTTATACAGGGTGTTCAATATTTATCGTTACAACTATTCTATTTATGTTTAAATATGATCTAAACTTTTACCAGATACTTTTTACCAGATAATGAATGGCTAAAGATTTGAATAGTATCATAGAATAGCAATGGTAGAGTTGCTTAAGTCAGGAAAGTCACCAAGGGACATTACCAAATCACTAAATGTGAACAGAATGCTGGTTTGAAGAACACTTAAGCGATTCAAAGAGACTGGGAAGGCAGCTAATAGGTCAGGGCAAGGTTGCCCTCGAACAGCTCGAACATCAACATTTGTAAAATCCAGCAGGGAGAAGCTGAGGAGCTGAGGAGGAATGGGCAAAAATCCCCCAAACAATCATTCGTGACTCATGTCAAGCATTCTCTAAACGTTAGCAGCAGGTTATTGACGATGATGGAAAACATTTTGAATAAATTATAGATATCTACATATACCGTATGTCCCTCAAAAACCGGAACCGAGTATTTATTTTCCCGTATCAGTAATACCATCATAAGAATACCATAAGCATTTAATTTCTTATGATGGTATTACTGATACGGTAAAATAAAAATTCAGTTCGGGTTTTTGTGGGACATACGGTATAATCGACAATGTATCTCCATCTCTCTCTCTCTCTCTTTCTGTATCTGTGTGCCCGTCCTATTTCTTCCTATCTATTACTGAAGAAAAATTATTGAACTGAAATCCAAACGGGTATGCATGTATTGTAAGTATTGTATTGTGGATACCAAAGGCGCCATATCACTATAAAATACTCAATTTTTTCTGTGATTAGCTTTTATTTCGTACACGGTCATGTTATCGGTACGTAAGATACAAAATGGAAGTTCTGCATAAATTGATGAAAAATATTCACGGGTAAAACTGAAAGATGTATTTTATTTCATAGATCCGTAATTTTATCACTTTTGAACTACCGAATATCAACAGGTACTATCTGGGCCACATTATCGGTACATAAGATCTCGAAAGGTAGTTTTGAGTGTAACTAGATCCACACGTGAAAAATCGCGGTTTTTACTAAATTTTTCATTTTAATTTGCCAGTGGACGCGGGCTTTGCGAAAGAGTTTCCCCATTGATGGATGTGCCTTTGGTATCCACAATACAAGGCTTACAAAACATGTATACCCAACGAAATTTCCTCTTATCTAAATCAGTAAGGGCATCTATTGTACAGGGTGGCCCATAAGTAAGGTACCTTTTTAAAACTATTTTCAAGAAAATCACAAATCCAAAAACAATAACTCAATTTCCAAGATCTTGGGCCTTATACTAAGTGGTAGCCAGGTTACTGGTCAAATTAATTTAAAACATTTCTTTTCGCATTATGAATTAAAAATATCCAAGCATCATGATGAATTTTAACAGAAAAAGGTTCAAAGAAAATTTTTATTTGTAAAAATAAACCGATTGTGTATTCTGGATACCATAATGCAAGTGAAAGCGAATTGAATTGCCACAGATAAATAATGCAATAGAATGATTTCTTGTTTTTCTTAAGCTTTATTCTTGTTGCTATCAAAGCTATCGGTTAGAAGAGTGTGACACACGGACAGACGGGTGTACAGACCCGGCTCTTATTATAGTATAGATTAATAGAAAATATTAATTTCAAGCACAATAATTTGTTGTAAATCTTTCATGAATTCATTTTTTTAATAATTTCGAATTAGGTAAATCTAAATCGTGGAATTTCCACGGGAACTGCCTAGTTCGGAAATATTAATGGTTTAATAACATGTTTATTTTAGTTTGATTTGTATAATTTGATTTATTCAATAAATGTGGGCAAAAAAAGTTATAACGATAATTATGTAATGTCGTATGCATGGGATTGAAAGGTAACAGAGCTAACGTCTAGCTAACTGTTACTCAAAAATATAACTTTTCTGTAAATCTACACTACTTTAGCTTTTTCCGCAATGCACCAACAATAACCTGATGTTAAGTGGTATGTGTGGAAGTTCCTTCTCTGTGGAAATAGCTTAGCAGAGAACCTGTGTATGCTCAGAGGACGGCTATGTGATAGCATGCTGTTGCAGATCTCCTTGTGAAGTCTACACGAGCGACACAGCGTGTGAGAGACGCGCCCTGCTGGAGGCCTTCTGATTGAACTGCTTTGTTGCCGTCAAGATCCCCCCACGCGTCCGCGTCCTGGTGAGTACGCAGAAATTACATCTCTTAAGTGCCTCTGAAATGCTTTCAATTGGCCTGGGCAGTCACCATGCACTTCTGTGTTGCTTCCCGATGCCATATCGAGCAATCATTGTATCATATCTGCATTGGTAATGATGTATGCATGATCATCTTTTTTGGTTACATAAAATGAAGACCATTGCTAGAATTTGTTATTATTCTGAAGATAATACATCTAGATCGACAAAGGTAAGGAATGTTTTGCATTCTGCATATTTTTGTATTTTGTAATTCCTCATGCTGCGGTGGTCATGCAAGGAATATAATAATAACAATTTAATTCCTTATACTTTTTCGTCGCTGCATTCAATTCACTTCTACAAAAAATCCTACATATTTGACAATCTTATGCTCTTTCTGTATGTTGTGCCTGCCGTACACTTTCTTGATACACAAAATTTAAATAATATTTTGTATATTACTGCACGTTGCATTGGTTAATTCAATTTCTAATACACGTCAGCGCGAGTGACAATGCTTAACAGCAGTTTTAAACTCGTTTTTTCCTCATTTATACTCAGGCACTGTACTCAAAGAGACTCTGGGCTAGAAGAACAACTTGTAAAAATTTATGCTATTTTCTAAGACTAAATTCTTTTCATGATTACTATGTGTCTTTGTACGACTACTATCCATTTGTATATTAGTCCAAAGAATGTCATGATATACAACTAATGCACGAACCGGTTTTTTCCATTTCAACTAGCAATGATTGATCACTTGACCTTCTGCAGCATCACCGCCCTCTGAGCAAGGTAAGCAAGGTAAGTGTCAAACTTTACACGGTAACACAAAACAAAACCGCATCGTTCGATTATGTTGTACTGGAATGCCAAACTCAGATGCTGCGCATGAGCAAAAGCTTCGTCAGATTATAAGAGTATTGTCCCTCGTGATATTTGGGCAGCATTTAATAAGAGAAACAGGTACGATGACTGAAGACTAGACTCGCGAGAGCCACGTAGAGTCCTTACAATAGGACACTTTATCAACGAGCGTCGGCAGGCGAGTGGGTCTTGGTTGTTACTCGGTAACGAAGCAATAACGAGCAAGACATCAGCGGCGCTTCTTTTATAAATAGAAAACATGATATGGAGCAGGTATATGTACTTGTTCGATCTTGGAGAAAATTGTGGGGGAAATGCAGCCGTATACCGTTTGCCTTATTCAATGCGATTGCGGTTTATCGAGAAACTTAAAGGTAAGCAATTTGAATCTCGAATACAATTTTCGTAATGTTTTTTTTTCCATAATTTTGGTTCTTAAAGAAACTTGGGAACAGAAGTTTATTTTCTTTTCTTTATGGAATGAAACGTTGTCGCTTATACATGTACATGGAAACCATTAAAACTGAGGTGGTGCTTCGCTTCGGATTGAGCAAATGCAAATCATTGAGATACATATAATGCAAATGAAAGACTTGAGTTCTTCATTGTAACTTGAGAGTAGTCATTATCCTCAGTTTGAACTAATGTAGTGTTATTATTCCCCATATCAAACCGGAATATTTGAAGGAAACTGGCTTCGGGACTGATTACTACTGATAAAAACTTGTTTATTGATTTCTTAAAATGAGATTTCAGGCGAGGCGAAGAAATAATAACTGACTATTTTAAGACGTTCATAAATTACCAAACCTTGATCAGCATTTCATAACCAAAGTAGCTCATTACTTGTTAAATATGAGCTTAAACTAATTGAAGTCGATAAGATTATTTTGCCAGCTCACTCGTAGTTGTTCTTTGAGTGGTGCAATGATGCACTCAGGGGTCTTTCGTAGCGGGGCGTGCAGTCCGGGGACATTCGACGAAAAATTGTGCTCTTGGACCAACAGAGCGTAGAAGTCCAGGGAAGATGAATGAGGAACTGTGGTGTACACTACAGCCGAGCAGCAGTTGAATGGATGAGCGGGTGGAGCTCATGTGTTGTTGCCGATGGACCGCTAAATGTGTCGGGTTGTACTACATAGAGAAATCTAGGGACGTTCGATAGGAAGACTTTTGGCACTAAGAATTTGTAGCTCAGTAACGGTTAATGTGTTTTGGGTAGGATAGAGTTGTATATAATTCATTACAGCGAATTGGGTTCACATTTGAGAAGATTTTTCCCACCTTTACAGGATAGCTACTGTCCATTCCATGCGGCATATAGTAATTGAAGAGAAGTATGGTAACTGGAGTAAATTTCAGTCTGGGGTTATATTTGTATGAACTTGAATGAAAAACAATAAGAAAGTAACATTTGAAGATTTGACCTTAGCATCGTATTATAATTCTGATTGTATCTTTGCATATTTTCGATTCTCAAATCGCGGTAACATTTGGTTAGGGGCAGCGGATGTTGTACGTGTTTGCATGTAAAGTAAGTCAGACGGCAGACGGTACATGAGAGAGCGGAGTAAGCAAGATGAACGGGGAGTAGAAGAAGCACGGCGTCCGGAGGTGGGGCAGATGGTCAGCATGTTCGCCCAACTACCTGGACTGGAAAACAGTAGCGGCTTCCTTCCTTCCTCGCTTCCTTCCTACACTGAACCGCCCGCCCCTTTGTGTTCTTGCTTGACTTTTCTCAATAATTTTCTAATGACCAAGGAACAGATGTTCCGTAGGAACATGTGTCCGATGGGCGCAAGCTGCTGATAGCGTCATACAAGCTTTACGGAGCCCTTCCTCTTGCAGTCGCTCGACGACTTCTTAGTTACTCTAAAAAGGTAGCGTTTTTAACGTTTTGGTAGTGCTTCCATTCATCCCGCAAAATACTTTTTTATTCACTCTGTAAAACCTGTTTTTAATGCTCTGAGCCGAGGCTGTTGGAATTTGTTGCAAAGGAAGTGATGTATTTTGGCTCAGAGCTCTATCATATTTCTTCTTCATTCATGTAAAACATTTTCAGTAGTGGTTGGTAGTAATGCAGTCCTGCTGTATGAAAACTAAGCCTGCACTTTTTTTCTTCTAAAACCTTGTCACTATCGGTGTCCATATCTCACACACCGTGATCACTATGACTGGTGTAGTTTACCATGTAATTAGTAAGAATTTTTGCTCGGACTCTTAGCATATTAATGTCAACAGATGGCCCTGGTTATTACCATGCATTGCAATATTCATATATTCATGGCTAAGTACAACTATGCCTTTTATAATGTGTGGTTCATTTTGCGCATAGTATGCAATAAATGTTTCTGACGACAGTTAGTAGCAATTATTAAATTAACAGGAGAATATTGTAACCGTGAACTCGTAACGGATGGCACATCTTCTCTATATTAACACGCCTGTTCAACTAGAATTAAAAATAAATTAAACGAAAATGATAGCGATTCGGTTGTATGTTTTGCTCAGTTAATTTGTCTGCTTAAGATGTACAATACCTTCATATTTATTCAATTAGAGTAACTTTGTTGAACTGTACTTGTACGAAGGCTTTCAGTGCCGCCTTCGTTATTTTCGATGTACTGTCCTCGAAGTACTTACGTCTTTTATCAAATGATTGATGTTTACATCAGTTATTTCAAACACATGGTTATGAATTATTTTATATACTTGGGAAACATGAAGTCAATAAGGGCCCATAATATTTCTATGAATCTATTTTACATCTACGTTTAGGACTTCCATTTTATTACAGTTAAACTTCAAGCCTGATGTCGTGAACTACTGGTTTCCTATTGATTTATAATTTTTCTATTACTCTTTACATTTCACGTTAATTAGAAATTTTAGTCATTGTGAAGTCTGACGTTCATATGAAGTTTGGTTCACACATGCAAAGAATGCTACTCACACAAGTGTCGTGAATTCAAAGCTACTATGCTTAGCTAAATTCAGACAGCCTCGTGGGGTCCCGACTGTGGGATATTTCCACGAGTTTTAATCTATGAAAATAGGAAAATTATTATTCGTTATATGAATGTATCTTTTTGATTATTCCATTTTACGCTTATTTGTTTTCAAATGAATGATATTTGTTTCGACCGTAGTCTGATACACAATCTTGCCCAAGTGTAACGTAAAATTATGACATTATTCTACTGAAATTTTTAATTGTTCGTTAGGACTTTTGACTCGCGACCTGTTTCTCACGGTACGTTGCCGCCACTGTATGCGCGACAGTGTTTTACTGAGAATATGACGGGCATATCATCTAGAGAAGACTGTTCTCACGGCCTATGTTACTCAGCGCACACCCGCGCTGCAGCTGTTGCCTTCCGTAGGCCCACTCGGTCCGGCGAAAACTGGCGACAGGCCGCCAGCGTACGTATAACTAGTTTTCCGGTCCTATTCAGTTTTTTGGAACGTCTACATTCATGTCATTTGCTTCCTGTTTGTTTATCTCGAGATGTCTTGTGTTTAATTGTCAATACGGAAAATGGCTTCCTTCCTGCTCGGAACAGATCGGCACCGTGTATGTTTACCGCGTTGTTCAGATTTACGTTTACCAACTGACAGTTGGTTGGGCATGTGTACGGCAGAAGGTAGGCTTTGCACATGGCTTACGTATGATAAGTATCCTCATTAGTGGCTTACAACTGTAGAAAAACACTTCATATTGTTTGAATGGCTAAATTATAGAGAATATAAATCGATGAACATGAAAAATGTAGCTCGTTGTGTGTAGGAGGGGTTTATGATCAATGACAGAATTGATAAACATTTAGTCTGTTTAACAAACTCAAAATTTTATTAGAGTACATTTAAGACAATCGTCGCATTGTCATCGCACGGTTATTCCTTTGTTTTTCCATCTATTAACACGTTGAGTGCGATACGACCCACCGGTGGGTCACTCAGGTTAGGTTCTGTAATTTTTTCAAAGCTTTCTAGTGACTGTGTGTACAAAGTAAAGATCTGCACCGGCTAGGTAATCGCAGGCAACGTGTTAAGTCGTCAATATATGATGCATAGATTTATTGGCAATTCATTACAAACTTCAAGCAATTTCTGTATCGTGTTCGGATATGGTGACTTTTACAATTTTAATGAGTAGAAATATTACTAGAATGAAGAATTGAATCATAGAATGAAAATAGGAGACATTTAGCAGCCTGTTCTGGCACTGTCTCCGCGATCTCGTATAAAAATGGTTTTGATGGACCGTATTTGCGATTCAGAGCAATCGTCTATACTTCAAGAGTGATGTGTATGTTTCTTGTATGATATTTCTTGTGAATGCTACATGGAGGAACAGTTGATAACTTTGATAACTCTCTGATAATGTCATAATTTAAGTCATTTAAGTTTATTTAAGTCATCATTAGTTCGTGTTTTCCGTGTTGTGATGACTGCAAAAGTGTAACCCAAATAACTTATTTGTATTACTTTCTGATAACTATCATAATAACTTTAAAATTATGGGAATTATGTGTTTAACTTAGCACGGTGCGGGAAGTTATTACAAGTTACCTTCAACTTAATAACTGTTCGTATTTTGAAATAAATAAGGAATATTTAGGAATATTGAGTGGGAATATGCATTGCAAGTGTTGAAGAGTTTCGCCTGATCATTGAAAAAACTTAGTTTTCGAATAACGCGTATCCAGTTATTCATATTACACGAGGGGTTTATCAATTACTATTCTCAAAAATTCAACTTTAAAGAAGCGGAATTGCAAACTGTTGTTCAGAAGGTCTTACGATCACCAGTCCGTCCTTGACGTGACGACAAATGTAAGAAAAAGATTTACGTTTTTTTTCGAGTGACCTCAGTTTTTAATATCGCCACTCCTAATACGCCATGTTAATGTAAGAAATCTAAGATTTTTCATTTAGTTTAGGGAACAATTGTCAAGTACGCCGGGGAGTGAGACCAATGCAAGCATTTGTGGAGCGGGTTAACCTCTTCAGGCCCATGCATCACGCGTTGCATCTGAGGGAAGTTTAGTTACGCCCTCAGCATATTTGGGCGCCGTGCTAAACGATAGTACATCATGAGAACAAGAGAGAGAGAAGGAGTGAGATGATTATCAACCGTTGCGTCTCTTCAGATATTTCTTCGCTAAACCCATGCACGAACTGCAGTCAATGAGTTAATTAAAGCTCTTGCGTCCCGCACTGCTCGATGATTACACATGACGCTTCAAGTTTTAGGTACAGGGTGCCGCAACATAACTTCCTTTTTTCAAAGCAAAACGTATTTTAAAAAGAGGAAGTTATGTTGTCGCACCCTGTATAGAGAATCAACATGGAAACATATTATATGATGATGGAAATCTGAATTTCATGTCTCAAACCCGCACAAATGACAATGATGATCAGATCAATATTATTCACTTTAGCTTGTAAGAAAAGTAGCTCATGTAGTGGAAATGGTACTAGAATAAGCGTTCTTTGTTTGTAAATGCATTGAGTGAATTGAATATGGGTCTAAAAATGAATACTAGAGTAAAGTCATTCTTATTTTATAAGTAACATTAAACATGGGGTGTAATTGACAATTTAAAGTTATCCATGAATATAGAGTGAGTGCAAGTGATGAAATAAAAATCCGCAGAATGTTTTAATTTTCTGTGATGAATTAAGGAGCGAAAATGTCGACAAATTTGTCATTCAATTTTATGTAATCACGGGATCATCTCAGGAGATAAAAATGAAGAATAAAACAAACTGAGACTGTTGTGTAGGAAGGTGTTAAGCGATGGCTATTGAAAACAAGGTACAATAATTGTTTAAGGAACTATAAAATAATATAATAACATAGTTACAGATATAAACACAAATCAGCGCTGGCTATCATTACTTGAGTATGTATTGGGGGGAACATAGGCCTAGTGTTCCCGACCTCAAACCGAGTGAGGAGTCGTGAAGAGGAAGGCTTTACTGCCATTAGGAAACAACGGGGCTCAATGAGGAGCCTTATCTCGCCTTATCAGGGCTGCTGCCTCGCTGCCTCCTCCAAAAGAACAGGATTCTTCTTTGCACTTTTTATACTCTATTTACCTAACTCTTCTAGAGGGAACAACATTGTTTAGAATGTTGCTTGTTTATGTTTGTTTTACTAGTGCGTCTTGTTCCTCCCAACTCGTAGAAATAAATAGATCGTCTTTCACCATACTTTGTTCATGCATTTATAAATAGTTTATAATAGAGTTTCGAATATTCTGTTTTTTACTTGATTATTTATCCTACTGGCTGAAAATGAACAAGAAACAGCCGCCTTTTCTATGCTTGATGTGAATAATTCTTCCAAAAGTTTAATAAAAATCTGGTTTCATTTTAAAATCATTATTATAATATGTTAATTTACGGGTTATAATGAAAAGGCCAAAGATCTATTTATTTTCACTTTCACAGCCAAATATGTGAACTTCTCTGACGTTAGGACAGCAAATACTTTTTTATGGGATTTATAGCCATAAGTCGTATTTCTCATGACTCTTCCAGAGTATTTCGCTTTCACCGTTAGTCCTCTTATCTGCCTTCAGTACAGTTTTCATGCTTAAAATGTATTACTATTTCAATGTTCACTACCTGAATTCATGTGCAGCCATCAATGCAGTTAATTTTTCTGGCACAACTTATCTATGGAGTGAGTTTCTTCATTTGTATTTCTGAAAGTAATGCATCAGTATCTTATACTTGAACGTAAATCACCATGTGTCAATATTTCTAACAAGGGAGTAAATTTTTTCTTGCACACTTAATGATGCTTTGTTTCTTAATTTCATTTACGCTTGTTTTTTATTGTCATTTTGTAGATACTCTACATCTTTATTCCAAAACCTTACTCAATATCCCACCATCACATGAACTTCTCTTGCAATACCGCCTTTGCTGAAGTTCTATTATGCAGCATAGTTCCTTGTATAACGGTAAATTTATAGCCCAGGTGGCAGTAATGACTTGGCCGGTTTGAACTGAGCTACGACCATATATATTAAACATCCCAATATATTGAATATTTTTACACCGGGTGAACCTTCATTCAGATTTCTAATTGCCCTATTACATTATTGAACAAAAAGACTATGCGTGTCTTGAGGGGTTGCGAAACTTGCTGCTCTTAAACGTTATTTCGTCGCCCACAACATTCTTTCCTTAAAGCAAGTGAAATATCACTTTATGCCCGAGGTAGGTTCAATGAACAGTACCCTGCGTTGCGGTAGCCCATTATTAGCTGCAGATGTACGTACAGTGGAGGCATAGCTCTATGAATGTGAGATGAATATGACGAACTCAGTAAGCTTTTTGACGAGCATCGACGGTGTTATTGTGTAGCAAGACTTGTGTATGGCGTGTGTGTACTGGTGGATTTGAGATTCTCAGCAGGATGGACGGTCATGCTCGCTTCAGTTGCGTGAGTGGTCATGCAGACGCAACTCGACGGGCAGGAAGACGCAAGCAAGTTTTGCCTAGCTGCGGTTGTCTTTCTGTTCGATTATTCCTTCAATAGTTTCATGTGAAGGAAGTGTAGCCAGGCTAGCAAGAACAATTTTGCTTTTTATGCGAGGTTATTTGGTTGAACCCGTCACTTCAAGGAGCAGCGGTAGGAGTTAACGCGTTGGAGATAAATCAAACAAACATTACGAGATAGCTGTTAAACAAGAAAAAACCCTAATATTGATGACACATATATGTCTACTTTATTACAATCAACTCAAAATAATCTTATCATAGGTATTTATTCTAGTTCATCACATTGCAAACGTAGCTGGTCCATAGGAAGGAGCTGCTTGAGTGATGCTGCCCGCTTGAGACAATGAGTAAGACGACGCAAGCAGTCAGACGGCGCCTGCAGTTGCTTGGAGCGGGCCTCATGCTGCTGCTCCCACGTGGTGAAGCTGCGGTAACCGGCAGCTCGCCCAGCTTACTGCAGCAGCGACAGTCGTCTCGGCAGGAGAAGCAAGGGTTTAGGTAGTTGTAGCAATTTGCTAGCGGCAGCGGTAGGTGAACTTTTGGCAGCAGCGATTACTGTAGCTTTGTAGCCTCTGACTGATTCAGTTGATGAAACTACGGTCAATGTAATTGTAATAAGTTAGGTTGGAAGGAAGCAACTGGACTTGTAAGTTCAGAAAGCGTGAAAATATCACAGTAACACATATAGTAGCTCATATAACATCGTGTCAAGAACATTAGCTCGTTTTTTCGGTAGTGAGTCTCAGTGGTCCTGGAACTGCCAAGACTTCTGCAGCGCCGCAACAGGACCTGTCGTAATGAAGGCATCGAGTTGGGGCTGCTGTTTCAGTAACGGCAAGTTGTACTAGGAAGCAGTGACGGGGCTCTCTGAACAGCGTAGCTGCTGCTGCTGGGTTGTTTGTTCATAGTTAACCTTAAGTGAACACTGCCACGAGTTAACACACTTGCTGCTACACACTAGTGCTCGCTCTAACATTTAATATCGGCAATTCACGGCTCTGTAATATTAGAGCGGTTAGGAGACAAAGTAACTCGCATATTTGAACCAATTACTAATGAATATAAGTTTTATGCCAACTTACTGTGGTTTGTTTGTTGGATCCTACACAGTATACTACGTACAAATGGCTCATACTTTGAATAAAGAAACGGGAATTTTAAAGTTTAATCATAATTTCTTTAAACATACGACGTTTTATGTATATAACAGTCAAACTTTCAAACTAACTCCCATGTATATCACTGTTAGTTTATTTATCATGTGATTAGCTAACTCTATCATGATGTAAACAGGTTTTTATTTTAGTACCCATTTCCATAGGGAAGTACATTTATTGGCGCCTTAACTAACGTACTTGCAAGAAAGGCACTATTTCCAACACTTATAGCTACATTTTCACAACGTACGGTTTGACTGCAGACTTCTCAACCATAAGTACTTCTTCATAACTCCTAGGCTATAGTGTATACTGAAAGTGTTTAACCCGTTGCCTCCGATTGCCTGACTGGTGTAAATCTTCACTTTGTACGCATAGTCACTAGAAGGATCTGAAAAAATTACAGAACCTAACCTAAGTGGTACACATACGTACCACTTCGGAGTCAACGTGTTAATTATTAGTTATTAGTAAAAGGTGAGATGCAAACACAGCAGTAGTCGCTTTTCAGAACTGGGAATGCAAGACCGGCAGTTTTGCTGCGTCACGCGCGCTGCGCGAGGAATGAAGTCAACTGTCCTTGAGCAGTCTTTGTCTCAAATTACTTTATATTGCTTTGTATCATACCTCAAATCTGGTGGTTGCATCACGATGTGATTTAGCTCCCACGCAAGTAGGTACACGGTGCAGTTGTGGGTCTGCCGAAGGCTGGGAATGAAAGAAATAGTGCGAAGCATTGTGCATATTTTGTTGATAGAGTTTTCACTCATATTTTGAATAGTCTTGTAATGGCTCGATAAAACTTCATGAAGAATAATTCAGAAGTGTATTCTGATGTATGCTAACGTGTCTTCCAGAAACATTTTATGTTCTTTGATACTCAAATCTCTTCCCCATCACGAGTTATATGGTAATTAGAAGCTACAAAATTAGCATCAAGTTTTCTTAGGAGATATATAGGATTCGTAATCTGCATTATTCAATCATTGCATTTCTTGTTCAATCAACAATTTCTCCACTTGTGTTCAGTTGCGGATGTGCTCACGACAACCGCAACAGAACTCCTGCTCAACGATTGATGTCACGGACGTTTCCAGTTGGCGACTATCACGTTTCTTTATGCTTCTCTTTTACAATGTGATGTGGACCGTTGAAATTAAAGGGGTATCGCGAGTGATAAAGAGCTGCAGCAACAGCTGGTGTGCAAACACCCACCAACCAAAGCAAACACCCTGACGCAGATGAGAGCAATATCGTATATGACCTGTGACCTAAGCAGGGCGCCCTCCCTATTTGTGTTTCCAGCGTCGTACATTAACAATGAAAACCTCAACGTTGTTTCAATACATTTTTATCAATACATACACAGGTACATCTGTTAATTTTTTATATTTTTACGTCACATAACGTTGTTTTTTATTTCTGCAATTTAGAATTGCCAATGAAGTCTGTCAGAACATTTTGTTGTTAACGTACACGCCAAGAATTTGTCCGCTAAAAAGTTTGTGCGACATTATTTTAGGGTTGCACAACTTACTTTAATTGTAAGTAGAATTTAATAATAACTGCAGTAAAGGACTTTATATTCCATGAACCTATTTCTATTACTTTTATTTTTTATTTGAATTGTGTTTGAACTGCTTTTTAGATTTGCAGGTTTCCTTTGAAGTTTAGTTTCTGTACAGAAAATTAAATGAAAATTTATTGGCGGAAATTGTTACTCTCTTATATGAGAACTAAAATTTTAGGATTCCTTTTTGTCCAGGAGAAACACGGGCTAAATAATTTCTTACGAACTCGTGTACGTTCAAAAATAGGCATGATGTTGGCACACTGAGAACCCTTTTTTTATCGAACATTTATACGAATTGCGGGATTAGTGGCAGTGTACAACAACCGTATTGTATGCTGAGTGCCAGCTTTTAATTAATAATTAATTAATGCCTTTTTTTGCTCCAGTTAAATCATGGTTGCGTACGCGGCAAGCAGAATAGCCAATCATGAATTTATTGGTTATCTGACATGTCAGCCAAAGTTTAAATTCCGACTTGATTAAGTGCGGAAGTATTAATACATATACATTTATATATGTATATGTATTTATGTATATATGAATATATTTACATACATATATATATATATGTATTAATAGTTTTAATAATAATATATTAACTTAATAATTAAGAGCGCCGTCTTAAATAGTTTAAAAAAACATTCAGATCCTGACCCCAGAGCCGTGACACCAACTCTGAGAAGAATATATCGAGCACGCGTGCGTCGTGCATGCAGGTGGTTAGAAGCTCGCGCCAACTTCTTATTTCGCTTTATCTTATCTTTGAACCCTGGAGGCGGCATCGCCATTACTGGGCACAGGAGCAGCTGTAGTTCATGTTGTAGGAGCAGCTGTAGTCATAGTAGTAGTAGGGGCAGCTGTAGTAGGGCCAATAATGAGGGTGTAGAGACAGCTGCTTGCTTGGCAGGAGTTCGCAGCTGCCCGACAACCTTACGACGGCCACGACCTTGCGTGCTTCTCTCTCTCTCTTTTCCTCACGATTCGAGCGCGCGGTTTGCTACGTCGTGTTGGTTGTCCTCTTGCACGGGTATCCGTGCTACGGTCGTCTTATAAGCAGTATAGTTCTTCAAGACGATGCTAATTTTCAGCCTTATACCCTTACGAATGATCAATTATAACCATTACTTCAACACGCTGTTTTGCATGACGCTGTGAAGTGTCATTGTAGGTCCCTGCTTTGAGACCGCTGCAGAACTTTTACGTGTTTTAAAGCGTGCCTCCGCAACAGCCTTGTCTTCAGAGATGTTTAATCCTTCCACTATATAATAATACACAGTTTGTTACTTGCTTGCTTGCTTGCTTGGGCAAAGCAAGCAAGAGACGGACCGTCTCTCTCACGGTCTGAACCCTTTAGTAACGAAAAGGACCATACGGTCCTCTTTTACGGTCTTTGGGAGAATTGTTCTAATAATTAAACAGTGAGCAATCTGAGGTTGCTACTAGGTTTAAACGCGGCGGCATGTTACAGCGTCGTTCTTTTGGCTGCCTGGCTCTCAGCGTGCTTCATTGCATCAGTGTACAGACGGTCTTTGTGAGCTTAAACGTAGAAACTAGAAAAAAAATTCGTCGCTAAAGGGTTAAGGATTTAGGTAGGAGGAAATTCTGTAGGGTATAAATACATGTATTGTATTGTGGATAGCAACGGCACATCCTTCAATGTGGAAACTCCTTCGGAAAACTTGTATCCACTGGCAAATCAAGAGAAAAAATTTAGTAAAAAACACGTGAATTTTCACGTGTGGGTTTACTAGTCATCTATAATAATCAGGTTGTTGTTCGTGAATGAGTGATACATGAAGCAAAAGCAAGCCTTAAATAATGCCATCGTCCTGCTTTTGTCATGGTGGATAGGAGCTTCATAATGATCACATCTTAGTGCACGTAGCGATTTTAATAGCATGCCAACAATTCAGGTTTATTACATTATTTTTATTGGGATGAATGTCTTGACGCCATGGAATCATAGATGCTGATGGGACCCGCAGAAACATCTTCAAAAGTACAGTATCTGTCTGATCTATTAGGAAATCGAAACTCATGTTTCCCAGTTGTTTAATTTTAGGAAAATAATTCTGAATTTTATATGTTCAGCTCAAATTTGTTTTTGATGCTGCGTTTATGACCATAAAAAAGAAAATGTTTTTTTCTGCTTTTAAAAATGGATACAAGTAAAAATCGATTAGAAATATAAAAATAATCAGACAAGTAAACCCACTACGTGAAGATAAAAAGTCGAGCACTAGATTTGAAAATATCCGAAACTTAAAATAGACACTCGAACTGAGCGACGTTAACGAGACGAAAACTGTAAAATTTAGCTTGCTATTGTGGAACAAAAAGGACGTTGTGAAATGTAGCGTAGTGTGTAAAAGCGCAAGCGCTGCAGCCGCCAGATGTTCGGACGAAGATGTGTGATGTTTGTTGTGTTAGCGAGGGAGTTCGGAGGCCGGACACTGCAGCTGCACTGTGTCACTGGGGCATCACTAGATCGCACCGCACCCCACCCACAGCATCTTCTATTAGGTTGTTACAAAAATAATTGCCGCTCGAAGGTGTGGAAGGCTTCTGAAATCGACCATTATTTTTGTAACAACCTAATACTTCTTATTTGAAATTTGGGCGGTCGCCGTATCTTTCGTATCTTTGAAGCTGTAAAATTTTGGTAGCACTTCTTGCGAATTGAAATTTTGCATTTCTTACTAATTGTACTTTTTCCTGACTTAAACTTTGCACTTCTTTCTAAATGTACGTTTACTTTGAAATTTAGGCGGCCGCCGTATCCAATGCACAAATTATTGTACTCGGTGGGTATCACTAACTGATGGTGCTATAGACTACGGTCATTCACTGCTTCGACAGACGTGTCTAAACCGCACTAAACAGCATCAGTTAAAATTATACAAAATCTAGGAATTCCAAAGCTACGAATATGCCATAATAATGCAACACTTAACTCCGAAAGTGTTTTAACCTGTTAACAGTCACCGCTCTCTCGACAATAATAATACTATTGTCATATTACAATTGTGATATGACAGTAAAAACAACGCTAATTGAACTAATAAACATTATAACATCATATGATGTTAACGCTGCTGTGGTACCGTCGCGAATCTACATCATATGGTGTAAGTTGCCGGTAGAATACAACTCGTATAAACATCATATAATGTAAATAACACATAATATGATGTAACATATCTCTTCAAGCTTGTCTGGTCTTAGTTCTTGCAGTGGGTACCCTGGGCATATCTCAACATGACACTACAAAACCTTTACTCCAGTAAGCATGAGAACTACAGGTTAAGTTTTCCTCAATGTTTGGATCAAAGCTACTCTTCTTCTAAATTAATATTATATGCAATAGTTGAACACAACATGAAAACCGATGTTGAACTTATAATATCTGTGAAAGTTATTACCATAAGTAAAATATTGATAAAAGTTATTATCATTAACAAAATATTAAAAAAGTTATATAATACCGTATGCTCATGTAAAAGTAGACTTTGTTTCCTCTGAAATTTCCTCCAAACTGAACTGTAAGATAAGACAAGTATTCGTGAAGCGAAGAACTGACTGACCTTCATACACCCCTACGGTAAAATCAACATCGGGACAATTTCCTTCAATCGATAGGGACACGCTTGCTGTTCAGTTCTTGATCGTTCTTCATACACCGTGCCATAAAGCATTATAATATGAACTCATATTTATCAGTAGTGACGCAGTTTCACGGACAGGTATGGCAAGAACTTTTTATTTGTGTAACTGCATTGCATAACTGGCACACTTGGCCTCGGTTCAATTTGAAGAATGTGACTTGAACATGTGGATCATTCTCATATTGAACTCGGCGGCCATGGGGGAGACGTCTTTACAAAAACTGAAAGTAGCTTCAAAGTGACTCCTTGGATTTATGCGCGCACGAATTGAGCACCATGAAATCGATATTTGTAGAACACCAAGCTGGAATTAATTATAGTGATCAATCGTACATGCCTGGATCTCAGAGATGAGTATTTGGCCCTCAATTAGCATGTATCCTAGAAACTGAAAGTGATTTCACTTTGCCAAACTGATCTCTGAGTCATCTGACTTTCTGCTTGCCAATTATGCCATGAAGCTGATCAGTCGTACAAATACAACTGCTGTGATTGCATTGTTAGATTTAGGTCTGACGATTGAGTGATGGCAAGGTTTCAAGTCAGGAATACGTAGCGGCTGAATAAAATTTAAAAGCGAAGTTGTTATTTAACGTGTCCAAACTGTAAAAATAAATCCGTTTAGATTTGGCAGATAACCAAACAAATGAGTCTATTTCTCAAAAGAAGCAGTATTAAATCTTTGTTAGAGAGATCATCACATGATGACTTCTTGACAGGTATCCAAGCAGATACATGCGATCTGTGCAGTGATTTGCGCGAGAGTAATAGTAGACACAAGCATACAAAATAAGAGACGACAGGAGATAATGTTTTGATCGTGACCGCTGTTTTTTTATAACAGATCTGGTCTTAGGAGAAACGAGACGTACATAGAGGTGTGGAATGAAGATTGAAATTCTCAATGAAATAACTTGCGATATAGAGGCCATTTAATTCCATTTTTATGGCCCGGATGGAGAAGAGTTTAGTTCCTTTAACTACCAATAATTATTGCTTCTTCCAAATGAATTCCCACTAAATATATTGTCTTTAAATTTTCTCGTCGGTGAATAAAATGTTTTTAAATAGTTTAAGAGTTGTAGATTTTAGAGACTTAGACATTAATTTCAATTAAGATAGGCAAGTATCCAGGACGAGAGAGAGGATTTCATATTAAGTAATAGTTGACATTCTTTTTCTTGTACTATACGTCAATTACGCTTGTCATTTAGCTTTCTTTCACGAGTTGTAAAGTATCTCAACAATGCGTGTGTGCATTGCAGACACTTTCATGTTCATGTTTGTTAGCATAAATCTTATTTGTTGTAAGCCTCTCTCGCTCGACAGCTCATCAAGTAATATGGACGCATGGGCCTGGAGGTCATCATGCAGCGATTGGATCGCGTGTCTCTTGCTCATTTGGTCTGTAAATATTCAGAGCTCGCCTGATGTGCGCAACATTCGGGGTGCTCTATAAACTGCAGCTCGTGACGGGCATGCCTCTCTTTTGGAGTCTCTCCTTTAGGATGATCGAGTGTTTAATTAGAGCCTCTATGGAGTGATAAGTGCCTCCACCGCGAAATCTTCATATACTTTGAAGTCAGGCCCGCGTACTTCAGCTGCTTTGACTCGAATCTTGCCATCTGACAGTCGAGGTTTCGAAACGCATTTATTTCAAAAAGTTCGTTCCACTTTTAAAACGCGATGTTTGTTTACTGTTTCAGCGACTCCGTTTGGTTTGAGGGCCTGGCAATAGAGCATATCATGAATTGTACATAAATAAAATTATTTAATTACGGTAATCTTAATTATGATGTTGGCTGCCAACTACTCTTATTATGTTTGAGCCTTACCGTGAATAAAGTAGCCGAAGATGAAAAATTTACAGTATGTTGTGGGTACGAGAGGAAAGATTGCTGGTGGGGCGCCATGTTGCGATCACAAGCAAACACAAGTGACTGGGAAAGTTGGTTTCTTCATCATAGTAGTGTAAGAGCGCTAATTGCAGTGAAGTGCGTCGAGAAAACAAATGAACATGCTTTCAAGCTAAAGTATTGAGCATGACAAGCGCGGGAGAGCTTGTTTTCCGGTGGAGGTGGACGGGGTAACTGCAGGTGGTGAAGAAGCGCGTGCTGCTAAACAGCACCTTTGTCTCAGTGGGCGAATGGTAAACACGCTGCAGGGACAGATGGTCATATCGTCGCGCTTCACGTCTGGCTTTCTCGTTTCAGCTCTTTTTCTTTCGTTGCCATTTTCTTTGGACATTGGACGGACTTATCTGCGTGTTTCTTGTATGAAAAATTGAAAAGTCTCCACCATAAATATAGAAATGTCCATTAACCAGTACTCGTACTTCCCTCAACCGTTGTTTCTTTTACTTTGAAGAGTTGACAGACGAGAATTATTTCCTGCGATGGATAAATAAAATTTCTTCCATTTTCTTATCCGTAATATTGTACGCTCCTTACAGTAGCGAGCCAGGCTCAACGCTTTAATGTCTCTATTAACGAAGCCTGGACTGCTTTGATTTATGTCTTGTTCTCAGTCTTCTCCATCATTAAGCTCATTTCATACCTGACGATTGAAACTGAATGCTGGATTTTAGCTTGCATTATTCTTCTCAGTGTTTGTTACTGAACATACACATTACTTGGCTGCATTAAGCACGGTGATTCAAGCGTGAACATGTAAGGTAGGAAAATTTTGAAGATAGATAAATCAAAGACTCTTTAAATACTGACATAAATATCCGACGCAACGGTTGTACTATTATATTTTTGATTATTTCTGGTTTAACTTTCGACTTATCATCATCTAAAATTTTCCATGGTGGCTGTTGTGCTACGCCATATTGGACCTGGACCATTTAAGGTTGGCACGTTTATAGCTGGCAGCTAACTCATAAAGCACGTGATGCGGGCCATGTGTTTCAGCATGCAGCAATATTGTCAAAACACGCGTCAGGATAACGACGGTGAGGTAATCTTACCCAAGCTTCTCTGCTTGTCCAGCTGCCTCTCCTCTGGGACGCCGCGCCGTCGTCCAATTATGAGATCAAGAAATCTGAATGAATTGCTTGCCATCAAGCATTTCGTTTCATATTCGTGAATGAACGAAATTACTGAAATTTTTCGACTGATCTTTCAACTATACTCCTTTTTTCGATATAATTCGTGAAAACTTGTGCGAATTCCTATTGTGAAATGGATATGAGTTACAAAAACTATCAACTAAACTTGTAGCATGGGCACAGTGTATTTCTCTAAAATATTTCGTTCGATAGAAACTAATAGTTCTCAATTGTGTTGAAAGCTGTGAGTAGGTTTCAGTAAGCGAACACGATTTGACAATTTCTTTACATCATACTAAGCTCAGGCCGAAAATAACAGATCAAATTAATCCAGTTTCCCTTGATGAGAGACATCACTTCAGTAAAATATGTATTTCATCAAGGTTGAATGAGAAACCGTCTGTACTTGATCTTATTCTACTATTAATCATAATAAAATAGCTCTCTATTAAAATGAATTCGAACTGTACACATGTTTATTAACATTTTTATTATTTCCTAACGAACTGAAATAATAACTTCGTTAACTTTAGATCTAAACGAAGTGAGACGCTGAATAGAAAGAAAACATGTAGAACACTCAGTTTGTAAATTTAATCCCAGCGGGGCCTGTCTCCAGTCGTGCGTCTGGTGTGGGCGAGTGTCACATGTTTACATTATTTTCTGAGCCTTACAAGATCTAGGAGCACGTGCGGCGGCTGTTGAATTGGGCCCTCTGTTGTGTGTAGGCCGACCGGCGGTAGACCAGAGCGCCACAAACCGGGTGGTCAAAGCACACAAAAACAGCTGGCTTTTCACTGAGCAACAGCCAGGCCGGATACTCGATCTTCCCAAGATCTCTGCGTATCTTTACTACAGCCGTTTGTGTGAAGATGATCTCTGATTATTTCTCTTCGGTGCACCCGGCTCGTCTTGAGTGCGAGACCCAAGCATTTTCCAGAATGCAGGAACCCCGAGATAGGCGTATCGTCAATTCAGCTGTTTTTGGTGAGGATGAAGTTTGGTATATTTATAATAGCAAACAATTTGGCCATGATTGGGCAGCAGCTGTGACTTGACTACGAAGGAACTTGTGATTACCTCTTGATGGCAGATATTTAAGGGAAGAACTTTTACTTTACGAAATGATTTAGGTTTCGTTATCTCTGGCTAAACATATGCTTTGTCTAGTATTTGCAGTTTAGACTGTTAGTGCTGTGTGATTTTGTTTGTCGTATTCGCTAAACAGGATGAGCATCTGAATAAGAAGGAAGCTTTTTTTCCAAAATGTTTCACCATCTCTTCTTTTAGGTTCAAAACTCGCGCAGTGTAATCATGTTAGCAGTAACAGTTACTCCTTTCAGAAGGGGAATGAAATACTGTTTTCGTTTGCGAAGCGAGTATTTTTCCTCTCACTGTTTTGTTCAACAGTTTCATTCTCTGTTGGTTTCCTTCAATCATTTATCAACAGGACCAATTTTTACCATAACCATTGTTCAGAACAGGAATGAAATGCTTTACCTTCGAGATCTAATTCCCCTTTTTTCGATGTCAGCTACACGAATTTTGACGCCAGTGTTCAAGGTATATTGTAAAAAAGACCTACATTTCAGAACCATTGTTTGTTTAAGATGTTTGTGATCAGAGTTTCAATTTTCATTCGATGTAGATCTAATAGATAGGCATATATCTTTGATGTAGAATTAGTTTTTATCTTCCAACTCTAATATTCAACTTGATTTTTTTGAAAAATTAAATTTTTGGTCTCGTATGCATAGTTTACAACGAAACTGCTCTCATTACAAGATCTCAAAATATGGAAACCAGTTACAAATAAATGTGAAAACCACTGAGAAGTATCCCACAAGACATTACTCTGGCGAGGTTTGAGTAGAGACGACAAGAAAGTTTTGAGGAGCTCCAGAACAGGGACGCTTCAGGATGGTGGGTCCCTTCTTGTGTGTGGGTCCGTGCATCTCCGATGGCAAGGTGTTAATTACGTCTGCGTTTTGGCTTCCGTCGTTTCCTGCGCTCGCCTCATTTCCTGCGTTCATTCTTGCCCAAGTTCTCGTGTAACCCAAGCTAGGAAAGAGGCCTCTACTCCTTCTCTTCCACTGGCCCTTATTTTTGACCTCAAGCGTAAGGCTTGGTCTCTCGCGAGTCTGAAATTCTGTCTGGGCCTTTTTCTTCGCTCAAACGCACTGCTGATTTTAAAAATATTACTAAGTTGCATGTTTGTTTATTTAATCCTGTTGCTTTTTCTGTCGATATATCAAAGAATAAGAACACCTTTTGAAAGTCTTGAAGACGAAACTTAAGACTGCTGCGACGCGATCTTCTTATTCTTTCCAGGATAATGTTTTCTCAGTTTTTCCAAGTTCCTACCCGTGCTCTTCGACCTGTGGTTATAACAGTAAGGTGGTCGTTGACTCCCATAAATAGCAACATGAAAATGTATTTTTAAGAACCTCAACCAACGTATCTCAAACAGGTATTTAAGCGCTTGGGAGAGAGGGTCAATTGAGGTTGCTTTCTCCTCGCTTCCATTCAATGGTGCTATAGATAGTATTTATCCAGTGATTGTTAGAGTAAGTGCATGTTCTCCAAGTAAGCTCTATGGATTGGCTATTCATCTGGAGTATTCTTTTGTATTTTTCAAGTGCGCATAACGAAGGTTGTGCTGCAATTTACTGAACAAATTCCTAGTGTCCTCCAGGTCACCTGATATTGCAGGTGAACTTTTTCGAAAATGAACTTGTTTGCTCTGAGCACAACAAAACTGGCGAACATCGCAACATTAGTTTTCAGCAAGAATGAATGAATGGCTTACTTAGTGTATTTCGCATACCGAAAAATAATTTTTCTGGTACGTTTAAGCTTTCAATACTACGATTATTGGTGTAGTGTCAATAGTCATGTCCTAAAGCACTGAAATTTTGCGGTGATATTTATCAAACGTTCTTCATCGTAGTTTCCTTTGTTACTTTCATCGTATAGGAATATGTTATGTTATGTTTCCATATGATATTAACTGGATGCGTTGTATTGTTCATTTCATAGATAAATTGTATGTACTCTTTCTGGAGCACCTGATTGCTGTGACAGTAAAAACGGTGCAAGTGTCGGAGCGTACGCGTTCTCGATGGCGCTGTTGCTCTAAAGTTCCTCGCTAAATGTGTGTGGGAACACGTCTGAGAGCGTGATTGCTCCATTGTTCAATAGTTTCCGTCCTGCTTCGACTTCTCCTCTGCAAAAAGTTATCCGTCACCTACAATAATTGGAACCAAGTGCCATGTTTAATTGTCTTCAACAATTGCATGAACCGATCGTGTTAGTTTTTTATCGCAGCGCCTTTTTTGTGTAAGCAGAATGCAATGCAAATGACATATTCGTACTAGTTAATCAACATTGTGGTAACTTCTTTACTATTTGAAGGAATAAGCTAGCAATTATGTGCCTAGATCGCATTCTTGTAACCTTGTATTTACTTGTTCATGTTAGGCGTAAACATCAATCTCATTTTTATACCTTATGCAAAAACCAATTAATATTTACTACCTGTTAAAATGAAGTAAATTATAGACTGAATCATGTAGTGAATATAATCGACTCTATCTTCATTACGTCAGCTTTACATCCTTCACGAAGATTTGACTATCCACTGTGCATTGTTCCTTCGTCACGAGGAAGTTGCTATAAATTCCAGCGATGTACTTTCTAAATTATTTTAGCGGCCGTGAACCAGGGAAAAAGAACATGAAAAATGATGAATATTATAAAGAAGTCTATGTATCCAAGTCCAATCTCTCGTTGAGTTCTGTCTTTACACTTTTTTCCAAAGAGTCTCCGAACTCGATTTTGTTATATTTTAGGTACGAGAAGAACTACGTTATCTATTACATTTTTGCCGTTACTTAGAAGGGTCTTCTGGTACTTCTAGTTCAAATAATACCAGTAGCGTCAGAATCCAAAAATTCACATAAACAAGAACGAAGGCAGCAGCAGCACCAGCAGTACAGCAGTAGGAGGAGGATGAGAAGGAGGAAGATGCAACCTGATCCGCTCAGGAGAAAATCGCTGGGAGGAAATGGGAATAATTGCTGGGAACAAAGGCACACTGAACAACAGAGAGAGCAGCAGGTCAACAAGAACTACTGTGAAGCAATATGGAATGAGCATCAATTTGAATAGGAACGTCTCGTTGAAAGCACATAGGGAGAAGTAATCGAGTTTGAGGCATACCATGATTTGTTGTTTTTATGTGTTATCGTAAATTTATTACTGTAAAAATATGTTTTTGAACCAGATCTAGGAATTAAAAAAAAATTCAGTATAATTTCTGTCTTTGATTTGAATAAATTTTTGATTCTACAAGATAGGCCCTGAAAACAAGTTTTTATTGATACAAGCTGGTCATTTTATATTATTTTTTCTTGATGGAAAATGAAGTTGACGTTCATGAATTCATGAATGACTCACGAGCCACGTCGCTGTATCGCGACGAGCCCATACCGTTCACATGTTTTTCGCTTCCTCTATTTTGCATTCGGATACATGAAAATCTTTTTCAGGGGCTTAATAGTAAGATCGAAACATATGCTAAGTTATGGCAATACGTTCATTTGATTAATGCTTCTCCTTAAAATTCTCTCAGTAGTAGTTCATCTTCGTTTTATTTAATTGGATTCCGGCAAAAACTAAAATTTTCATTTACACGTTTCGGTCATGGCCGACCTGGGAGCCAGTAACAGAGGAACTATGTACACTTTACGCTTGGTCGGTTTTATTTGGCAAAGTGTCAGTTCGAGCAAGTGAAACTTTATTTACCAGCATCGAATTGATTTTCATTGAACATGCTTTAAGACTCTGTACTTTCAGTTTTGCTGAGGGTGGCTCCTGTTACACCACATAGGCAAATTTGGTTATCCTTTTCTGTATTTACTGAGTTAATTTCCTTCACATAGTTTATTCCTTTTTACTTGAAGGCGAGTGATAAGATTTTTTCCCACGCAGTTTTTACTTCTCAGCAATTTTTATCTTGTAACTTCTAGAGGTTTTCTTTGAGATAGCTTTTGATTTCTACAAGATCCTCTTTTACGATGGTCATAAACTGTGTTGTGTTTGGGTTAGCTCGCCTTTATTTCTTGAAATATTTTTCCTGTTTTTACATAACATCTCAATGTCTTCTCTATATTTCTCGAATGAGAGTTCGCTCATGGATTTACAGAACAAGCTCAACTAGATCTTAAAAGAACGAGTTAGGCTGACTAGTGAAGACGAAGACAAGGATGCAGGGAGGGGTTGAGGGTTGCGAGAGGTTGAGACGCAGGATGTAACGCCAGAGCTACCGGCACACGCCGTGGTCTCAGCGGTTGCCGCCACGGTGATCAGGTCTCAGCGGTTGCCACCATATGGCCCAGATCGTGTTCACTTTAGCATGCAACGTACATTGTCAGCTCAAATGCCGGCCGATACACATCGTCACCTGCGTACAACGCGCGCCGCTGTATCTACACCAAGCACCAACACCTATTCAATTTTTGATAGAAAGCGTCCTTGCGGAAAATCGAATCTCATGGAACGAACATTCATAATTCGTTGGACGAGTAAAAGTTCCTCGACAGCAGATGTCATGAACTATGAGAGATATCTGAGACGATTAATCGTGCATTTAACAGTGCATCGTTTTTATTTTAAGTGAGAAATAAATTTCATTGCTTTCACTTCTGTTATCACTGAGTGCTGGCTGTCGTTTTTGATTTATGGTTGGTCAGTGAAATACGAACTCAGTTTGTTTTTTTCTCCAGAAATTAAAACTTTTGGTTGTGGATAATTATAAATTTCTTTAGTGAGCTCCAGGCTGTGAATTAGAAGTATTTATTTCTAATGTAGAGTTCGAATTCATACCATAATTGGATTCATAACACGTTTCTCTCAGGATTGCCACGCCATGAGATCCTTCTGTTGATAATTCCGTCAGAAATTCAACACATTGACTTGATGAGGAGCTGAAAAAACGTGAGGCGTTCATTGCCATCACCTACGAGACGCCTAACTCCACTCCTTCTGGGCCACTTCCGTTATTTATTGTTTGGCTAGGCAGCAGCTGAAGGTTCGTTTGCTCTGATCGATGCTTGCATCGCTTCAAGGAGTTCAACATCAAACATAGTTTTCATAAAAAATGTATGTCTGCATGGTGTTTCTTGTGTATAAAATGTTGTTCCTGAGGTACAGGGAGAAAAACATAACAAAAACACAGTAATTTTATTCGTCTTACAAAATAGTTGTACGCAAATCAGGCTGTAGTTTGATTATTTTTCTTATCTTTTTTATTCTATCCCTCCTTTTCAGAATACGACACACGACACTAGGTTTCGTTCTGATTCTTAATACACGTATAATTGTAGAAATATTTAGTGTTTTGCTGTTGAGGATTATTATTTTGTTCCGTACCCCTGTACCATCAATTACTAGTATTAGATAGAATGTTAGTAGAAGGAATTATAGAATCACTTTTTCTCTAAAAAAAGAATTATCTTTCGAAAGTTACAAGATCAATGACCCTTCGCAGACATTGTAAATCTCTTGATTTCACTTCAAAATAATTTACGCCCCTTAGCATAAATTACGACATATCCTTAGACAACCTGAATGGCTTTCCCCGCTTGGTGGAATCAGCGTAAACTTTTTATGCAACTTGCCCAATTATTAAGGGCACGTGGGCGGAAGTGCATCATTGGGATCACATGAAACGATTTCCAGGTAGTAGGGGTATTGATAATATGTGTGCATGGCAGGGTTAGTGATGCTGGTAGCGATGTTGCATGGCAGGGTTAGTGATGCTGGCAGCGATGTTGCATGGTAGGGTTAGTGATACTGGCAGCGATGTTGCATGACAGGGTTAGTGATACTGGCAGCGATGTTGCATGGCAGGGTTAGTGATGCTGGCAGCGATGTTGCATGGCAGGGTTAGTGATGCTGGCAGCGATGTTGCATGGCTCTCGCGCACCCCACGCGCGCGCAGAGGAAGTAGGATCAGGGGTCAGAGCAAAAGAGTCCCTCAATCACAGGCGTGTGAGGATGCAATCATAGTGAGGGAAGTCAGATCCAGCAACCAGGTGTCCCTCGCCAAAATCCCGCCATTCTTGGTGCTGTTTGTTTCGGCGTTGTAGTGATGAATGCACAACGTGTTCTTATTTTGGCAATTAATTAATGGATTTACAGCGTGTTCTTATTTTGGCAATTAATGGATTTACAGCGTATTTTTATTTTGGCAATTTATCAATAGATGCACAGCGTAGTTTCTTTTGAAAATTGATTTATGGATGCACAGCTTATTTTTATTTTGGCAATTAATTAATGGATTTTCAGGGCATTTTTATTTTGGTGATTGATTAATGGATTTACAGCGTATTTTTATTTTAGTGCGTTATTGATAGATGCATTGAGCTTTTATTTTACACTCGATTGACGAATATACAGCATATTTGTTCCTGTGAACTGAATTGTAAACGTATATTGTTCTTGCTCTTCCTTGAAAAATTAAATGCTTTGTTTTCGTTCTTACAATGAACTCATGAATGCAAAAAGTATTTTATTTATGTATTCAACTCACGAATACAAAAACAAATATTTGAAGAGTTAAATGTTCTGTATCACTCACGATAAAAGGATCAAAAAGTTTAATGCTCTGCCAAACTTTTTTTATCAGCATGAAAAAATTAGTGCGTATTACTCATTACATGAATAATGATCTTTAAACACATTTATGTATGAATTATAATAATTTAACTTAAAATAGTTACCGGTGCACATTTTAGAAGATGAAATACAAAGAAAAAAAACTATGAACACTGTAATTATACTCTGCATGCTAGCAGGTATGACAATTAAATGTAACTCTATTAACCTCTTGCAATGAAACTTGAAGGTAGGTGAATTACAACATGCGAGCGAAAACACGATTACAATTTTTCACAAAGATCCATTGGGTTTCTCTTGATAAACTTGCTTTTTTAAGATCTGCCATTCATAAACAGGAAAGCGCTGTTGTTTCTAACATGTCAGCTAGGAGCTACAAAAGCGCGGCAGTGTGCCAAAACAAACACCGAGGTACAAAGTCAACATGTCAACACGTCTTATTGGTACTAAACGCTAGAGTATACTAGTCATTGCCAGATGGTTCTTAGCATATATGTTATGCTTACAATTATGCTTCATATTCCTCGGGTAGGACTCTTTTGTGTCGTGGGCAAGGCTCTTTCTGAGACTGAAAAACCTGCCCTTCAAGTTCAGCGTTTTCAGATCTCTTGAAAAGTGAATACACGTGCATAGAAAGGAAGGAAATAAGTTTACTTTGGTTTGTTTTCTTCTGAGCTTTCGTTCAGACAGCAATGTTATTGCTGCTGTTACTACCCTCAATTATGACAATTCAATCTTGGAGCTGAGGAACACGGCTGTGAAGGAATTTTTACCTGAAATGAAGGTGGTTATGGAAGAAACCTTGCCTCGCATCACTCCCTCACTCGCAGTTACCCGATATCTGTACGGCCAGATTGAGGTTTTTAGAGGGGCTTCTGTGTATCGATTGAGGTCCTTCCGTTTCCGTGGTGGCCGAGAGTTGATCCTGGGCTCGTGATGCCCTGCCACGGAATGTTTTTTTTTTCTAGCACAATCTTATCGATTTGTGCTCCCCAGCAATCTCATTTGCCCGCCACCATTACGATAATAGGGAGGCACGTGCGCGAGGCGCTCCACTTCCACAAAAATGATCAAACGGCCGTCTGCTCCTGTCGTCTTAATGGATGTTATCAAGCTCTGAAGTGGCGGGAAAATCAACTTCCGTTGCTTCCCTATGTTGTGAGTTATTTCACCTACTGCGTATTGTGAAAGCCTATGCTTCATTTAAGGAGGCATCTCATTCTATGTTAGGTGCAATAAATCTTGTCTACTAAAAGAAGAAAATAATTCATGACTCACAATGCAGCTGTCATTGTACAGAGAAACAATTTTAATCTTTGTCCATTGGGTATTGCTCAAGGTAAAAACATAAACGCTATTTATATGCTTTAACTGTAACTCAGTTGTAAATATGATTTGACTGTGTATTTGTGTATTTTTTTCGTTGTGGTCACTCTGTGGTAAAAACTAAATACGTACTTACTAGGCCATGTATATTTTAGGCTCCTTAATGTATTTTAATATCGTATATGTGTAGGGCAAACTACGTATGTACAGAATTCCAATATCCTTTCACAATACCACGAAATTTTTTTATCGCTTCTAATGGCACGTGTTCAACTTCTTGTGGTACAGTGTTTGTTTATGTACTATTTCTTATTCAGAAATTGTGGACGAATTTAGCATTTTCACTTAATGGAGAGACCAAAATGATACGATAATGTTCGGTTTTGTGAAATGAATTATTGTGTAAAGGCTACTTTGCGTGCATTCCTAATACCCATTGAGTCTTAAACCAAGAAGACTACCTACAACATCCGATGTAAAATTTACTCCCACGAAAAAGATTTGGTAAAATTTTGTGAGAGTAGATTTATTATGCCAGTTTGTTACTTCTCTTTTTTGTTAAAACTCAGAAATTTTCATCTGCTGTGTCTTCTGTAGCTGTAGCTGTAAACATGTGTTGTCAGTTTAGTATGTTTATGCTAAAAGTTCTGGAAAACGGGCTGAAGCAGAAGACGATTCTATTTTATCTTAACGTGTTGTCAGTGTACAGTGAATGAAATTTACGACCTAACATTTATTCATGCATTAGAACTTATTTTCGACGATATTTATCCTGTACAAAAAACTGCATTCATTATGGAAGATTGCACTTCACATTAATTATAGCTGTTACTATAGTTTAGTAGTTTGTTGCACTCACATAGCTTCAAGTATTTAAAACGCATATATCAATAACTTGTAATCTATCCCGCACCCTACTACCATAACATGCTTTAGTGACACTTCAACTACGTATGTCAGAGTGTTTCTCGCTAACCCACCTCTTTCAAAAGCACGACCTTCCCGCGACCTCATTTAGGAGAAAATTATTTCATATAGAATTCCCTCAGGGTGCAAGAGAGCAGGTCACGATCACTGACCCAATCGACGTCCCTAGCACCGCACAGTTGCTTTCTAGTTCAGTTCAAGGCTTGCACGGCCTAGAAAATTGCATTGGTACTCACTTGTAATGTAGGTTACTTAAGCAGTATCTTGGAAACAACTGATAGCCATACTTTCGTCATTATTTTTTATAATTATTACACATTAATGTGACAGTAATACTCATTTGGAAGAAGGGTCCAGTGCAGTGATGAGCCGATATAGAATATTGGAGTATTTGCTTCATAATATTAAGGAAAATTTGAATATTTTTACCTACTGTAGACTACGGTTTGTAGCTTACAAACTTCATTACTTGTTTTAAATCTCATGCATAGCTTGGACATCCATTGTAGACATTCGAGAAGTTCATCTTTGGTCTGTGAAGAGACCACTTGAACTCTCCGACCACGGCGCGGACGGAGCATGGCATCTTATGACACACAGGAAGGAAGAAGTGACCTGAGACACGACAGTGCTTCTTACCGTTACGATGCTCTATGGCATTTGCGTGACCTGGCCACCACCAGACATGGAACCCTCGAGCTTCCGGCGATACGATCTGCAGGCCACCACAGTCCTTCCGTGTCCAGAGTAATCACTCAGCCATCGCCAAGCATTCGAAATAATTGCGCGGTGTATCTTCCTCACAGCGGGACACGGTGCTCAGAAAGTTGGAGATTGTTTTCCCGCATGGATATTATTAGATGCGAGGGTGATGGACGAGCATCATGCTAACAGTAGATTATGCTGGGCACAAAAGGGACTTATTTTTATAGCCATACAACATACAATATGCGTCAGTAATAGATATTAACTACTTTTAGGAGAAAGCTTTAGGTTTTCTAAAAAGATTTTGCTTTAAAGTATGTGATGTGATGATAATTCAAAGTAAATTATAAAATAATTTTCTGGCTGAATACTACAGTATTAGGTCTGTAATTTTCTTATGAGACAGGTCACGACTGCTTGATTACTCTGACTTTTTTCCTCTGTTAGTAATAAGTAGTGGAATAATGTATTAAGTGGTGAGTGAAACAGTCTTTACTTGACAGAAACCTTTTTATTTTTGAATGATGATAGTATGAATTATACAGTATATTCGAGTAATGAATTAAAACTACCCCCTAGACGGTAATGGAATTATGATATTTTAATGATTTCACGATCAAGGGAATGCAACTAACAAAAGTCATGGCTTATACTGATGAAAAATATCATCTGTAATTCATACGTGGTGAACTGTTTAAGAAAATCGGAAGGCTTTATACAAACTGGACTATTTATAGGAAAGATGTGGCGTAAGTTACTTTAAGTATAGATTCCAAGAACCTGTTCTGATGCATTGGAGGTCCCAGAATGTCGATGCAAGTTTAATGGCTTCTAGAATGAACACATGATATTATCAGCATCAACGTGCGTAAATGACAAAAGGACCAGAATAAAACGTGTCAGTATTCAAAGATAATTGAAAGCGTATTTTTTGACATTATTTTATGGTTGAACCAAGTGGATAACGATGCAACGCTGTGCTTCAATTGTTTGTTTTGACATAAAAATAGAATTGCCTGGCACTTGAATTTCGATTATTCTACCTTAGTGAAAAATAGCGCCGTGCAATAAAGACTATAGGTAAGGTAAGCTGTGAGAAATTTGATAGAGATCTCCTAACTCCTGGTTACCAGTCGTATCAAATATGCATTTATTTTATTTCCTTTCTAACGCTATGATGCCTTTTTTTTATTTTGAGCTTTTTGGGGTTTTATGTATGTTTATTTCAGGTCGTATTAAATTATTTAATTCTTATTTAATGGGTAGCTTAAAGTACGCGCTGAAAGAACTAGATTACATAATGGGAAGAATGCAAAAATTACGCTTTGAATTATTTGCTTCTCTCACCGTGAGTTTGGAGGTCCACAGCCAGCTGCTGGATCTGAAACAGGCAGTCGACCCTCCCTTCCTTCTCAGGTCACCGCAGCGGCAGCGTCGCGACCCAAAATAGACACAGGTATACAGGCCAGCCATTCCTAGCGTAGCATTATCGTCGCAGGTACGGTAATAATCGTCTACTAGACGATAATAAGCGTCGACTCGACATCTATTACCTGGTGCCCGCGACGGGCGAAGCTAGCCATTGCTATTCTCAGAACTGTTGTGGGGCAATGCAGAGTCTGCTACCAGTGACCTGGCCAGCGCAGATTAAAGGAAAGAGGCTCAGAAAACAGCATTGCCACGGCAGAGTATGGATACTTTGATGTATAAATGAGTCGTTCATAGAATTGGATGGCCTACATTAGTGGCTTGTAGGGTTAATTAATGATCTTGTTGGGATGCTTTGTTAATGTTAACATGAACTCAAGTTCCGTTTGCTGCTGGCTATCATCAGTTAGAACAGGATTGATGCGAGATGAAAAAGAGATAGTTAGCAAGTATGTTAAACGTAGTTATAGTTTCCCAAAGACGATGAAATGCTCGGGTTGTGAGGTTGCGGACTACTGACGTGAAAGTAAACAGAAGTTAGGGTGGGTCTGGAAACTGCTGGTGTGAACTGCGGAGTGGAGTAGAGTGGAGCAGGGAGATGGAGTAATGTAAATTTTGGTGCAACCAATTGGTTATTATAGAAAATTGATTGATCGGGTAAGTTACTCTCATAATGTCTTACCGAATGGTGAGCACAAGTAAATGTTTATACTGTACTAGGGAAAAGCTAAAAAATAAGCCTTTTATATGAATACAGGGAGGGGGGAAATAAATATTTGTGAACGCTTAAAATTTGGTTTTGATAATCTGCTGATCTGTCAAAGCACGTAAAAAGAACGCAGTAGATATAGTATGTGTTAGCCTCATGTGAATTGCTGCACATGGAAGGAAAATAAGGGATATTCATAAAATCCAGACTGAAAACAGGTGCAAAAGTGTTCGTACAGTGAAATAAAAATAAATATGAAGTTGTTTCGAGTAGCTGATCTTCAAGACTTATCTCTATTTATTAATTGTTATCAGATTAATTCAGTGACTGGTTTATACTGTTAGTAGCTGAATTATTCCCTGGTTGCTGAAAATTGTTGTGTTTTTTTCAACAGTTGTAGTCACCATGATTTTGTTTCTACATGTTTAGACACGTGTATAACTTGTTATCGATTTCATGCATGAATGACTCGTTTATTTTGCATAACCAAGTTCGAGTAAATTCCTGTATATCGTCAGAGAACTCAGATCCTATCCACAAGTAATTAATTTTCTCGCTCTTTGAAAAAAAATCGATAATTTCCTCATGTAGCTAACACATTACCCCAAATGTCTACACAGCACACACTGTATGTGCGTACACGGAGTAGTCCGACATCCCACATCAAGCGGCAGACTTACAGGACGTATGTACACTCTTGCTTGTGTGTTGATGCAGAGGCCGTAATGCGGTAGGCTGTGTAGATAAGACCGTAACTCAATCACAGGCCTATGAACGGCAGATGTACCGCTTCAGCCTATTGAGGATCATCCAATCACTACGTTGCTGCTCCCTCAAACTTGATTATTCCTCTATAGTGAAAGCCTTTTAGGAAAGTAAGCAATGACATTTCATGCGTGCGTACTTATTGATAATGGCTAATTCAATTTTTCATGCAGCTACCTCAAAATAAAATGGCATTGCTCAATAGGAAATCATAACAATAACCAAGGGAGTAATCTGTTTGAGTTTCTAGCCTGATCAGTGCCGGTACTCAAAAATAGTATTTTCTGTTCCGTCTTCGGTTTTACTTTTGATGATGATAAATTTGTGGAGTTATAAGTTGTGAGGTTTTCATTGCATCTCATGTGACTCTTCTGTGGGTGAGGGCAAGTTCTCTCATAGAAGCCACCACACAAACTCAATAAGAAAGTTTGTTTGATGAACTTAGAAATCCACTTTGCTTTTTAACTCGGTGAGTAATGATAATTGTCTGACTAGATTTATACCAAGATTTAACTACAGCCTTTTGCCAATGTTTTCAACATATACTTTAAAAAGGTTTCTAATATCGGTACTTTGACTGAGAAAAACTTTTCTTCTCAAATCTGATAATTTCATAGTGTGAATGTCCCTGTTCATTAATGGGTATTTCATAGAGCTAATCAATATTTTGCTTGGGGGAGTTAAATTCGGGGTAAAACCCAAACAAAATTACTTCAATTGTGTTCCGTTGTTCTTTATTCCAAGTCATTTACCTTGACTTTTATATCAAATAGCTTTACTTAGTTTAAGCTGCTAAACATTTATTGCAAACAGCTACCAGTACCCAAGAAGAATATATACAGTAACAAACTTATGTATGCTAATCTTGGGGCGTTATACCCTTTGAAAAAACAACTATTACCAGTCTCTAATACTGTCAAGCAGTAAGCTGAAAAACCGACTCATCTCTTACGCGAAGAAGATTAAAAATCTGAATACATATTACTTCCGGTAATGCGCCGCAGCTCATATTTTGGCATGTTAAAGAGGGCACTTATGAGCCAGTTCTCCGTTACGAGGCGAGGCGTAAGAGAGCAATATCTCCGTGTTGAGGCGCTAACTGATCCTCTTCAATATTTCACGGTAATTTTCTTGGACTGCTGTGCGCTACTCGGAAGCGTCGGAGCGTCATTATTTCAGCCTTATCGTGGCGCATCCGCGAGCCCTTGGGCCACTGACTCCCTCGCTCTTAAGACTCCGAGTGTTTATGTTCTGCCGTGTTTGCTCTTTGTGTCTCTTAGAAAAACGAGTTCTATGGTGCACATGAGTTACGGTGAGCCTCTGAGGTCTTAAGAGGTAGAATACGTGGGGTAAAATGTAATTTCTTTCGGAGTTTTGATGAGGTATATGTAAAGTTCCTTCGCCACGGACTGTTTTACTCCTGCAGCTGTTGCAACCTGAGGGACTGCGCTAAATAAGTTACGGCTTCTATCATGTTTAAATTCAATTGAAGGCTGTACAGTGGTTGGCTCAAATGAACTTCAGTTTCTGCTAGTTTTGAATTGCCGTGCTGTGGCTGTACATATGCCAATAGAAATTCAATAGAAATCTTGAAGTGCCTTATGGCTGTCTCCTAAAATAAAATTGCTGTTAGTTTGCGACAGTCCAGTATCTCTGCCAAGCCATAGGTGAACTTTAGACTACTTTGAATAGGGGCATGTGAGCAATAGATGCTTTGTATCCACATTGAGCTAAGTTCAATTTTTGTTGAGCGCGGGCTGCTGACTGAATATGCTCAGTTCTCTTTGAAAAAATTGAATGTCTCTACAAAGCGAAGCTTATAAGACGACGAGGACTAGTTGTTTTTTTGGGGATGTACTCGGACATAGGCAGTCTCGCACCGTTATGAAGAGAGATAAAGATTTTGCTGTTTATAAAATAGTGGCAAAATTCTTTACAGCATATCTCATATTGGTTTGAAGCATATTTCAGCTTCTGTCTAATTTAAGGCTGAGTGCATGGCTTCGCTAAACAAAGTTCAGCTCTCAAAGAACTGAGTATCTATGCCAAGTCTGTTGTTCCCGTAGAGCAGGAGGCCGAGTCCTTCACACAAAGTATACACATGTGGGCGAGTTATCGCCCCCCCGGCCGGCAGCGGGCTTCATTATCAGCATCTGGAGAGCCCATGCCCACCTGGAGTACCTTCTATTCAACCCTTAAGTAACTATTTCCGTCTCTTCCAATAATGAAGCTTCCGTACACGAGTAGAATTTTCTCGAGTATGTGTTTATTATCCCTTCCATAAAATGGCTCGTTTGCTACGTACGCATTTACATTTTTAGCAAAACTTTGGTGAGCGATCGGGTGCGATTTGCCAAGTGTGTGCTGAAACTGAATGCATTAAAACTGTTTACGATAAAACGTGTTTTTTAGGGTACTGTACTACAACTTTTTAGCAGAGCCATTTAGTTTAGGGTTCTGGCTGCATTGGAAAAATTGTATCGTGGTTAACTTACTATGTATTAATTATTACTATCTTTTGGAACCAAGCTTGTCTGCTTGATCTCAGTACCTCGTAAAACGAGGTGCCCGTTTTCAGTACTATTCAAATGAGTATCATTAAGCCAGGTCATGACATTTTCTACAAGCTCGTCTGAAATCAAAGTGTATAGTCTGATTCAAAAGCATGAGCATTCTCTCGTCCACTACACGGAATCGTTCAAAGTCGTAGGGCGATTGGTGTTCAGACTTCGCTCATGTGATGAAATTTTATTCTTAAAGTAGGTGCAGTTCTTGGTGAAAGCTCGACCTGAATGTGCATGCGCGTGTAAAAATGGCGGAATACTGCAAAGTGAACGATTTTCGCCAGGCGGATGAAACATTACAGTATTACGAAAACTTCACTCACCAATTTCAAGTTAAAATCATTCCCAACAAATACTTAGACAGTTTTTCCTGAATGAATCATTTTATATTATCTTATGTAATTTAGTCGAATGTAAATCTAATTAAAAGTGTTTTCACTAGAATACTGTCTGCCATTTTATTCAATTATCAAAAACTATTTAAGTCGTGATTCAGGTTTAAATAAATTTAATTGGCAGTTTTGTGATGTTTGAATATGGGCTTTTATTACGTTTGAGCCGATCTTAGGTTTGATAAAATAAATTATGCCAGTGATGAACATTAATACAATTTGTCCTCTATATGTCTTTTTACGCATTAATTCTAAGTATTCATACGCTATTCCGACCTATGCATCACTTATCCAATGAATGTAAACGTTTTATTGCTTCGATGGTAGGTGTTGTGCTATCTCTTGGCCTGTTCCTTCGATCTCACTGATTAATAAAAAATATGAGAGCTGCTATTTTTTGAACTTACTTGTTATACAAACTTATCCATTTACCTTGCCAGTGTGTAAGCATTTCTTCTAAGTTCTAATCTAAATTCAACAAGTAAATGGAAATGTACTTGATAAATTCTGTGGTCAGCCGCTATTATGACACCCACTCGTCACCTGGCACCAGCTTCCTTCCCCACTTCCGATGCGTCCTTCCGAACAAACAGCGAAACAAGGCACCGTCTCGTCCGCTCCAGACGTCAGAACAAAGACTGACCGATGGTTCTCTTGCTGTTCAGATGCTCGTAAGGTGACATCTGAAAGTTAAGCATATACTGCCCCCTCATGGGGAGTCACAGTTCCAGTCCTCTAAATTGAAACACCAGTCGAACACTTAGCTCAATTAACGCATGTCTTGAGTCAGGTATCAGGTCCACAGTAAGACACCTACCTCTCCAAGATCATGCTCGTCGATCCTATTTTCGACTTGGATCATTATCACTGTACTAAGGCACAAATTGCTGTCATTGTTTAGACTTATACCTAAACATGCGTTACCATCAAGTATTTTGCTTGCAGTGAGGAGTCTTCTCGTCTAATGTCTTAAAGCACAACAATTGTTCAGGCCACATACTGTATATGCTCAGTGCAGAAAAGTCTATCTCTGCTCTGAAATTATTCAAATAATTTTTCAATCCCCAATTTTCTTAAGATGAAGCTAATTTATTTGAGTGACTGTGCTTGTTTGAGAGGTGAAATAATTCACACGATGAGCTCCTGTAAAACATGTAACTTTACTCTTTGACTTGACTTATCCTTCGTCTCATTAACAATTATTATAAAGTGCAAGGATATTCAGATTTATTACACATGAATGTCTTCATGTGATGTTTTCTTTTTAATAACATTTGAATCCTCCTTATGTTGAAAACTTTTCGATTTTTCTCAACGTCGTTTCTGGCAGTCTCTGTAAACACGGCACCATCATCAATTATCTCTGGCAGTCTCTGTAAACACGGCACCATCATCAATTATCGCACTACTCGAATTCGTATTAAATATGTTCATCAAATATTAACAACTTAAAAATCAATTCAAAAAAGTTTAAATTTACATCGTACGAACATTTTCCAGTAAATTGTACACGTGAGAAAAAATTTCCAATAGAAGCATGCAGATGCTATGCGCACTCGCCTGTAATCTAGGCTTAATGCAAGACCCGTTCGTTTAGAGTGAATAGCTCGGAGGCTCTCAGTACGGGTGCAGGAGTATCGTGTTAATTTATCAAATGGGATTACCAACTTTGATCTATTGCTTGTTCTGTACAGAATATGCTCGTCATTAAATAGAGGCTGATAAGCTGCCCCTAATGTTCAATATTTATCAAGATTGCCCAGCTCAGCGCTCTTGCGGAACCTACACACAGCAATCGGTTGGCCATTCATTTCCATCTCTCAGCTCATTTTTTTCCTAGTCACAGAGAAAGAGAACATCAACTTCCAGGAAATGTTCTTCCATTTGTTCTATTGTTTTTGGAGTGATTGTAGAAGATACTTCAGCGATGCTTGGTAGGATTCACTGCGCGTAAGCAATTGCAAGAATACTGCAGTGAAATTTTTCGATATGATGTATTGGTTTGTTATACGTCGGCTCTAATGACAATTATGAAAGGTATACTAGTCATATTTGAGTATAATTCGTTAAATTTGTATGCTAAATATCAACATAAATGAGTCTGAATGAGAATTACCAAAACACATCTTTTCACTGCTTGATGAAAAAGAAATACAGTTGCCACTAATTAGAAAGTGAACGTTCTTGCGTACAATTGTCGCTGTATAAAAATGTGCATTCAATGCAATGGTATTTAAAAGATTATCAAAATCGATCGATAGATAGCTTTAGTTATAAAAACATGTATCCATATTTTATCTAGTTGGTTGGTATTGGCTAGATAAAGCTCTTGCACTGTATCAAGCATTCAGTTTAAAAAATGGTAAACACTAGTGAACGTGTAATATTTCAAGTCGATAATTCGATTGCGTCTTGTAACTTCTGAAAAAGTCTATATCTCGCATAAATCTTTCAGGTGTAGTGACGTGTTTCTGTGTGATGAAGGCGTTTGAATAGAAATGATTATCGAGGTTCTCAGGTGGTGCCAGCAAGTGGCAGGTTGCTGAGAGGGGGGTGCGACGGAAGTGTTCTCTCATCACACTGATAATGGGTAGCAGTGAGCGATATCGTGAGCTATGGTGTCCCGCGAGCGTCGTTAATAAGATACAAGCTAGACGCTGCGTACAGAAGACGAGCTAAAGCCGATAACGCAATGCTCTTTGTGAGGCATCTCACCACCTGAGGGGGTGTGCGTAAATGCAAAAGCTGACCAACTCTTTTGAAAAGGCGTGTTCCATTAGTTATTTTTAAACTTTTGTGGTAGATCTGCGTTCTCAAGTGGACGCGAGTAAGAAAAATTAACACACTTCGGTGTGAATCAGCTTCCTTGTGAAACTGGGAAAATTGTCATTTATTATCTGGCGATAGATCAAAGTAACGAATTCTTCCAAATTTTACAGTCGTCTTTTAGCTGATATAAGAGGTTAGAGACTTCTAAATAATGATGATTATTGACTGCATTTCGTCAATGTCCTGCATTTATCGATCGTGCGCAAGGGTGCTTGGTGTACATATTGTTTGTCTCACCATTAGCGTAAATTTTCTGCGTTTTTACGGAATATAATTATCTTCAGAAGCTCGTTGTGCTTGTTGAATTTCTATCAAAGACTGATAATAAGAATCTGTTTGTGTTTCAGATTGTGCTGAAGAGAAATAATAATTAATGCAGGTTTTGATTCAAATGAAACAAAAAATAAAATGTAACGTTCATAATTTCTCACTTTTGAAAAAACTCAGTATATGAGAGTAACCTAAAAATACTAATTTTTCTTTTCCTGCTTCATCGTCTCCTGTAAAAGAGAAATATATTAAAAAAAGGCAGATTGTAAAATCCATGGTCTCTCATAGTCTGATAATTATCGATTTGTTCCTTATGTACAGAATATCCATTCATTGCAGAATGAATTATGAGCTTCGAATATTTAAATAACCGATTTATGGAAGTGTGAGCTGTAAATAGGATGATAAACTATTTATGCACATTTATTTCTATAAATTCCGACCTCCTATGTCTCCCATTATTCATATTGTGATTTATTCATCTAAAATTTCATTAATGAAATCCCACTTTCTTTTCGGATTCAAAAGTGTGAGTATTTACCTTTTTTATAATGTATGCCACTGTAACGTAAAGCGTTTGTGAACATTGTAATAATTAGAACTCATCTGTGATATTTAACAGTACTACTGATGTAAATGATCTGTTCGTGATGCGAACGATGTTTCCCTAGTTCTAACATTCGCAAGAGGCTAATCTTTTATTCACATTACGACTGAAATATGTACAAACCAATGATGTACTTTTAAAATAAATGAGACATCTTTGATGCGGATTATTTAGCATGGAGCTAAATGTATCTTATGTAGCAGTTATGGAGTGATCGTAGCGCGAATCACGGCCGTTGGGATGCAACCGAAGCTGAATGATGTTCGTTGCGCGAATGCTGTCCGTTGGGGCGCAACTGGAGGCGTCAATATGGAGAATGAGGTTGCTAAATTTGCATGGGCCTTGTGACTGATGCGTGCCTCACGAATGAAGTCTGAGCCGAGATATAATGGTGGAATGATCACGCTCACTTTATTAGCGAATAAAGAGGGGAGTTGCAAATGAAGCTCTGACTCGCACTTACGGAGCACCAGTTCACTTCTTGACAATCTTGCCAGTGGCTCTTCAGTCTCATTGAGATCTCCTAGTCATGAATTCTTCGTTTTTTGTTTGCTTCAAATTCTATAATTGGGTATTAAAAAGCAGGCTTTGACAAAGTGATGATTCCATGAAGAATTTTGAAACCTTATATAAAATAAAAGCTTTAACGAGCGTAAATTGTAGTGTGGAACTGATACCTTATACACAAGATGAGTAATTCTCTTGAAAACTTTAGATTACAATACATTGTTCATTGAATGTTGTAAGCTTGGATTAATTCGTTCTTTTGGGATAAAAATAGATATAGGTAATTGACCCTACTATATATGTCCTCATGTTTAGTGTCAATAGTTCCACACACTTGTAAATTTCTTGCTAGATAATCAGCCTCTGCAGATCTGAAAAATTCTTTTGAAGACCACTTTGTTTTGTTTGAATTCTGAGGTCAGCTACTCCAACGAGACCGCGGCTGGAGGGAGCTAGCGTCACTAAGCAGCTTAAGATGGGAGACGACAACGAAATATGGAATGGCTTCTGTCGTATTTTGAAGCCTGGAAGATACTCGTGTTCCCTAGAATATTTCGAGGTAATAGGATTTACTTGTGAATATATTAACACGTTTGTTGCGATTGCCTGATTGGTGTAAACTTCACTTTGTACGCAAAGTCACTAGAAGGATCTGAAAAAATTACAGAACCTAACCTAAGTGACCCACCGGTGGGTCGCATCGCAACAAACGTGTTAAAGTACTTGATCAATGATTTATGGTATATGGAGGCGAACAGTCTAGCTTCATGTAAACGCGTCTAAATATAATTCTTTGCGTTGCTTTTAGATGTTAAACGCTCTTGGACTGGAAAAACAGAGTTGTGAACAAAATTTAAGTAATAATCGTAGTGAGTACTAAAACATTATGGGTTTTATTGGTCTATTGATCCTGTGACTCTATGGGTGCGATTAAAAATAATTTTTTTACTACAGTTTGAAAATTATTTGCAGTTAAGGGCAGAAAAGACTCGAATCATCATTTCAAGTTGGCTGGTGATTTTTTTATGCCTCTATAAAATAATTTGGTCTAGAGTAATATTTGAGAGAGAAAGAGGGCGTAAATTTGCTAGAACTCGTGATTTTTTATATGAATGTTCGTCGGAAACTTCATGGTACAAAAATTTCTTTCACTGAGGGATCTGCAAGAGACGTATCAAGTCAGGAGTGTTGGTATGAAGATAATATTCTTGTCATTAACTTTTCGACTGAATATAATTTAATCCCTCGCTGTAGATAAAACTGATCATACCTATCGTCCAATCAGTCTTACTTCTGTCATCAGTAAAAGAATAGAAAGATTACTTTAAGTCAGTATAACAAAACAATTCCAAGCCCATAACATGATTACTAACACTCAGCATGGATTCAGGGAAAAATGTAGCTGTCTATCAAACCTCTTTTACTTTTTATAGAAGACTATCGCATGTACGACTGTACAAAAGCCGCAAACCTTGTATACGTCGGCTTTCAGTAAGCTTTCGATGAATATTCCCCATGAAAGGCTAATGGACAAAGTGGAAGCGTGTGGAATACAAGGCTACTACTATTCTGGATGGATACAAAACTGGCTCACTGGTCGCACTCAACGAGTGATGACTCATGAGCAAGCTAGTGATTAGTTGCATGTAACATCAGGAGTCCTCAAAAGGAGCATTTTAGGCCCACTCCTCTTCATCATCTACATCAACGACCATGACATTGGAATCATCAGTAAAATCTTTAAACTTCCCGACGACACGAAACTGATAAAACGTTCATCGAAAGAGACAAAATGGCCATTCAATCAAACCTCAATCGTCTGCTTCAATGGACCGAAACTTGGCAAATGAACTTCAACATTGACAAATGTTCAGTTATGCACGTTGGTGCTAATGACCTGCATTTCCAATATACGATAAATGACACACCTAATAAAGCAGTGCAGCAACAAAGAGGTCTTTGTATCATTATCACTGACAATCTCAAGGATAACAAACAAGTAAAAATAGCGTCAGAAATGCGAGCAGGATCCTTAGTTTCATTGCAAAAAACTTTGAATTCAAGTCAAAGATCACCATCTTATAGATTTAACTCTATAAACCGTTAGTACGGCCACATCTGGAATATGCAATGCAACTGTGGTCTTTTATCCTACCAAGATACATTAATAAAATGTAGAAAATTCAGCGTAAAATAACGAAGCTGATTCTTGAACGCAATCTCCACTACTTAAGGTGTTTTCAGCAGCTTGAGTTTTTCTTTCTAGAAATATGGCTTAAATGATAGCTTCAACGATGTTACCATAGAAGGACACAGACGATAACGTGCGAACCAATAATAACGACCATAAAGTAAAAATAAGAACCTTCGCGACATCCCAGACTTTAAACTTCTTTCTATTTTAAATCGGCTACCTAAAAATATCGTTTCTACTGGCACGACGAACACATTCAAAAATCGTCTAGACAAATATTGGATAAGGAACACCACAGTTGTGATTCCAGCAAGTACTGATTCCATATCTTTCCTAACTTCTTCGGCCTGTGTTTAACTGCAGTGCATGTACATGACTGAATTTCCTGTGAGTGATTAAGGTGCGTGTCCGCGACTGAAATGTCTGCGTGCGATTAGGGTACATGTGCGTGATTGATGTCTTTACGTTAGACGGTGTAAAACTTAAATAGCAACCCAAGAATAGACCAAACGATTCGTTCCTGTCTCCATATTCTATTATACAGTATTTTATTTTAACTCGTGAGTTTATCGATATGAACAGATATGCGATTTTTTTGAGAACCTCTGAAATGGAACCCAAGCGCTGACAGAGTGGCAGAGCATCAGATCGTAATTCGCAGGATCGTACAAGGGGATTTAGAAGACCTGATGCCATTAGGGGAGTGATGCTGGAGCGCCAAGCGAGGACCCAGCTTGGCCAATCTTACTAAGCCTCTCAGTAACGCTCTCAAATCTTATTAATCGTCTCTTCAATTGATATTGCGAGGAGCGGCTGATCTCTTTCAAGAGACTCGGCATCACTGAAATTATCTGAGGTGCTTGGATTAATTGCCATTGAAGAGGGATCAAAGCTTAGCTCGAAGATCGTGTGCAAGCGGCTATATAGGTACACATGCAGTGCGTACTAATGAGCTTCTACCGTGTCAGTAAGAATCGAATGTGCCTCCCCTTTTGGCTTCAGATTTTTTTGTCTGTGCGTAAAAGAGCAGTTTCTTAACTAACGGTTGTAAGACGAGCTATTAGAATACTAAAAGCTATCCTTCGAGTTACGGGAGATCATCAAAAAATTGACACGAATTATGTTTGATGGCACAAATCTTATGGTTGAAAGGATCAGAGTTCACAGCTGATAGGTCTTGCCCAATGCACGTTTAGTGAAAATAATGTAATTAATCATTTTGTGCTTTAAAAAAGAAGGTAAAGTCACGAAAAAGGTACTTGTTGTTTATAAACATACGCTAAGAAAGGGACCTGAAAGAATGTGTCCAGTTCTTAGTTATATTATTTCTCTGTGTCTTAGTTGTGGCAGCGCGGTGGCTTGCATGTATGGTACATGTATTTTACGACTATTATTGAATGTTTTCATTAATAATGCGAAAGGCATGAAGGGGTATTAGAAATAATATTCATCTTAAGTTTACGCGAACTAGCTGAACTTCTCAAGGGTTTTCAATGATTAAATTCACAAAATAAAGGAATGCTAACACTTTCAAATCACGGGAATATTTCACTTCTGAGCCGCTTTCCCTTCCGGCACTTCAATCATATTTGCGACAGGAGATTTCTAAGGCTAGAAGTTCTGTGCGGCCGCCTTTTAACACCAATTTGTTCCAATATCAAAGGTTATGTGAGGGCCGCGTTCGCATCGATCAAACTGTGAGAATTGTCCCGGCCGCCACCCATAACAGCTCATATGCCACCCATAATCTTTCATATGCCACCCTTAACCGCTCATATGCCACCCATTACACCGTACATACGACGGCCTGACAATCTCAGAAGAAGTACGACCTCTAATCCTTTGTGCATTGTCGGCCTAGCTGCTCTTTATTGGAAGAAGAGTTGAAACCAGGATGCACGTCTCGGTCACATTTATGATCGTCAAACTTACTTGCTGAAGGTGCGGCTAATTTTCCTGACATAATTTCGACTTGAAGCTTTGATTGCAATAATTTTTTGTGAAAGCTCATCGATATTCGGGCGTCAATTTGAAACCCAGATTGATTTTAGTAACTGTGATTTCTATTACCATAATGAACTTTGTGGTTAGTTTTTCGTCATCAAATATTCGCAGTAATACTGTGTGGAACGGTAGATACGAGAATATCTTTATAATGAGATTTGTGCTAAATATTATCAATGTTGTTCTTATACAGGGTGGGCAAAAAGGGTATGCCCATTTTAAATTTGCTATAGCTCTATTTTTGTTAAAAATGCGAAATTACAACAAAAATTATTCAAAGAACTTCATCTTTAATTTTCTTTGTTCATATATTTCTTAGTCCAACTATCCTTCATTACATTCACGGCAGCTTTTAACTCTACCATCGCAATTCTTGATACCACCGCAACTCTACCACCGCAACTCTACCACCGCAATTCTACCACCGCAATTCTTGATACCACTGCACAGTTCATTTCTTCTTCTTTCAGTTCATTTAGATGTGTAGTAGTTTTCTGAACTCGGAAATATGATTTTTATCACTGAAGATCAAAGAATTGTTCTAAATTTCACCCTTTTCCATCCCTCTGTTCGAGCTTTAGATATAAATTAGGACTTTTAATCTCGTCATTCGTTGACAATAATTCATGAACATGAGCTTTCAAAGATTTAAAGCGGAAATCTTTTTTAATGGTTTTTTTAGCGGGTCTACGTTCGCTTCTGATGCTAGCTTTTTAGAAGATTTTGAGTTTTTATTTTTGTAGCATAAATTCAAGTTTATCAATGTTTTGAGTCTATCCTGTCATTGGCCTACCTAAACTTGGAAAATTATTCACAGATGTTTTTTCTCATTTCTGAAAAATCTTTCGTTAATTTCTTGGATTTAGCTTGAATCCATTGATATTGTTGAACATCTATCAGGGTCTCCTCAATAGATCCTTCTTCGGTATTTTTCCACTATAAAGTTTCGCAGGACAAATGTTTACTGGATCATGCTTCCAAGAGCAAGAAAGTGATTGTAAAATATGTTTTTTTGTCAAATATCGTGTCACATAAAACTAAGGGGTGTACTAAGTGCAGAAAAAATGCAACATTATTTTTTTGGAAATAACATTTGTTTTCACTTCGTACCCCTTATATAAAAAAAGTTAGTGAAAATTTACAACTGCTTTATAAGTTTAGCTAACTCTGTGTTACGGAATTATGAGTCCTTATTAGTTATGGAGCAAATTCTGCAAATACTCGTAAAATTATCCAGGAACTGGTACGAGAGATGATTAATTTTTTGAGCGTTAGCCCAGTCTCCTGTTTAAACATTTGCATGGAATAAAAGGTTAGTTAATTTGAAATGAACTTCAACGTATAATATATGAAAACATTTGCGATGCTTGGAATTGTATTTCACATATGCCATGCGAAAATGCTGCTAGAGTCTACCTTTTGATGTCATCTTAACTATTCGCTGGCTGCAGCTTGCGTATGATCAAAACTTACCACTATTTTGCTCTGCTCAAGGAAGATGACCTTGGAATTCAGGATCCATGTATTTAGGTAAACAGCTCAGAGGGAATACTTCAGCTTTTTGTGTCCATGATAATGAACAGTAGTGGAGACAAGGGTTGTCAACAAGGTGCAAGTGGGATGCTTTTGTGTATTTTACCCCTAAGGTTTGCGACAAGTACGTGCAGTTAAAAAACTTGAATCGTTTCATAAAGGAAGTCTCCTAGCATAATTTACTAGTGGCATTCTTAGCAACGTTAATTGAGCGTAATTGCAGTTAAATCAGGACAACCATTGATGGGTCCTCCTGAGAAATTGCTTCCTGTGCTAAACTTGTTCTGACTTTATAGCTGTGCAGCTAAGTAAAAAATAGCTCACAGATAATCAACACGCATCATTGTGAGCGGAGAATATTCTGAGCATGTGGAATGAACTCGTTGATGTCAGAAATCTCTCCATGTCTGTTCTATTATTTTCTGTTTTGGTTTCTGTTGTGAAGCGTACACTGTCTATCTTCTTGTTTTTGAAAAATAAATGTTCAAAATAATTTAGAATAGAATAGAATAGAATGAGGCTATAGGAACGAACCTTCTGGCCCATTCTTGGGTCGGATAATTACTTCGATAATTATTCGGTTGTTTTACCCAAGTCCCATGCCGTATTTCTAGCCGCGTCAACCATGTCGGCAGCGGGATTCGAACCCGGGTCTTTCCGCTCGCAAGCAGGTTCGCTCACCAGTCGACCAAGCTGGTGATGAAAAGTTTAAATTTCAGTGTAGGCATGCTCAAGCACATGGAACACGATTCTTGACGTGATTTCTCCGATAAATTAAATTATAAAATTTTAAGTTATAGTGATCTTCTGCACCAGAAATGCAAGACCTTATTACTCGCATTTTTTGAGATTTTCCTCGTAACTGTCATTGCACGGTCGTCTGTCTGTTTGTGGGGAAAGAATTAAAATAAGTTGCCAAATGGAATTCCATGTTATGATTGACAGCTGGAGCTTCATAGCAAAATTTCGATTACGTTAACTGTAGTTTCACAAATGTATAAATCTATGTATAGGACTCATATATATGGTCGCATTATAATTTTTTGGTTATTGAAGTTTTATGTATGGCATTAGAATTGGCAGCTAAGCCATGAACTTCCTAAGTGCCATAGCTCGTAATACGTCAAAAAACACAATTTTTACACCTATTCTAACAAAAAAAAACGTTAAAGTTAGGATGGTCTTCTTCTGCACGTAATATAGCTTTAACTAAAAAAGTCTACTTCCTTCTGTAGAAATCGTAAGGGTATTTCATTTCCATTCAATATGAGCTAACATTTCTGAAGTGGAATGGAAATTAAAAAATTTTGCCATGTGTAAAAATTACTAAGAAGCTCTGATTTTCATAGCAGATATCAATAAATTTGATACTCTATTTTTTATTAGAATATAGTTATATCGAAGTAGTTTAATGGAAAAAGACATAGACAACTGTTGTGCATGCCCACATTTTCTTGAGCATTCAACGTACTCGTATACCTGTACAGTGTGTACCTCTTGATTGAAAATGTTTCGATGTGAAAACAATAAACTCCTTACCATGAACTTAGCTTTTTTTAATTTAGTTGAATTCGGTACTGGGCTTTTATTACTTTGTATGTATAGTTTTTTCTCCAAGTTGTGTTTAAATCTACTGAAAATGATGGGGGTGCTTTGCCAGCCTATAAGTTGCAAGGCTCTTGCATTTAGAATTTCTCCCGTTATATGTTGTATATTTTTCCAGTCCAACTGCAAGTCCCTCGACAAATCACACTCACAAATCATCAACTACAACAAAAACTCCTGAGGCTGTACCATTGTCCCCAAAAATGCTAGGAACTTTTGTGGTGCAATTCCCTTGAGCTTTCGATACTGTAATCGAGAAACCTATTCAGTAATGTGACCATATCTTTACAATGAAAGTCGTGTTCCTAGTGACACTGCTGAGACCGAGCTCCTGCATTTATTATATTCGTGGCAATGCGAGCGCGTTTTTATAATAAATATTGTGTTCTGAGTGACACGGAGGAGACCACATTTCGGCCCATGGGAGAGTCAGCTGCGCGGCATTTGGGAGAACAAAAGCCTCCTGAGAAGCAACAACCTGTTCGTTTCCAGCTCATCAGCGTGCTATTGTTCTGTGCTGTTCGGCCCATCATACGTTATTATGGGCAGAGTTAGTGCGAGCTTCACACCGCACGTATTGGCAAAAATCAATGCATGCCGCGTCTCTTGTGGACGAAGCTTTAAGATTTGCAATGCCGCTGGGAAATCTCTGTAACTGGAAACTGATCGTCGACGGAATTGAAACACGGGACCACCACCGTGTCTATGAAAATAATTATTATTATTTTATTCCTGGTTTAGCCACTGCAACTGCAAACATTTTAATGGTAGTGCTTGAGCTGTTAATGAGCAACAGTGCTTTTTTAGGAAGTTATGGTTCATTGTTTGTAAAGATTGGATATTGTTGAGCCCTGCAAAGTTTTTGAATCAAATTCGACGGAATGTAAGATGTTAATTAATAATATTAAATTTCTTAAAAATAATTGAATGAAATTAATAACATTCGTAGAGTTTTAAGCTCATAGAATAATGACGATGTAATTTTTGAATTGCTTGCTTCGGGGTTGATATATTCAAACATTGATATGAAACCTTACATACATTGACACTCCATTCCGTCTGAAACTTTGTAGGTAACTCCACAGACCTGTACAGGTATTCTATGCACAGAGTAAATCTTAATTCGATGTTGTTTAAACAGATATACTTGATACAGCACACTAGGTCTTGTGTTTGAAGGCTTATACTTCAACAAGATCATCATATTTTATGCAAAATATGACCTCGATATGAAAATTTACCGTGGTGAAAAAGGCATTAAATTCGTCCATTTCCAGCCTTTTATTACTCGCTCTGTTTTTATTTGTGTTGTAAATTTGGCGTATTATGTCTGCATAATTGTGCCTTCTATATTTTTTATGCGTTTGCTGCTTTTTGTTGTAGAGCTGCACCGTAATTGTGTATCCTATTGATTTTAATGAACTAAAAACATGATATGAACAAATAAGCATAAATTTTTGTTTTTACTTTATATTGGAGAAAAAACTTTTAAGTTTTTACTCAGGTTGAGAACAGATATTCAAGGAAATAATCTATCTAATACATGAAGTGTATTATTGCCCAAACATTAAATTCACTATGAACTATTCCAGAACAAATTGAATCTTTTGTACACTGTAGCTTTATTACCCACATGCTGTCCATCATAAAAGAGGTAGTTCATATTGTAGCAGCACTCATGATGGTAGTGCAGATGAGCTCAAATTCCAGACTAGGAAAGCATAATAGTTAGCCATCATGAACTAATATTATAGCTGTTACGGTGCAATGGAGTTCCCTTTTGTGGTAAGGATAATTCAGACGTGCAAGTTATTCTTGGCACTGAACTAAACGCTGTGAGTTCTGGAACGCAGCCACAGGTTTCATCTCCCTCTTCAGGTTCCCATGCGTGCAACAGGGATAAATATGAAATAATATTAATGATCGTATAGTTGCTGTATCACAGATATATTCATCATGAAAGCACTCGAAAAAGTTATTTTATAGTAGATATATGTAAGTCAAGCATCGGTCTGTGTCACAATGAATGAGACCTAAGAGCTAGAAATTATTTCCGGACAACCCAGTTTTGCGTCGTCCGGCTTAGCATTCCTCAATTTGACACGTCGGTTTTGTACTTTCAACAATGACGGAGCGGGAAGCGCTTGCAGGTCTCCCAGAGATGATCGATGACTCCAGTATTTTGTGTTGTGTACCAGTTCAGAGTGACAAATCGCGTGCTTCAGAGTCCCGCATCCATCATTGCTCGTTTCATTGCAGTCACTTTTGGTGCTTTGGTGAACTGGTGCCGTGGCAGAACTCAGCTTGAAATCCCAGTGTGACCAAAGGTGTGGTCTTTGCCTAGTCCGTCCTGCCGGCACGGGGGTCCTGAAGGTACATGGGGTAAACTGAGCGCTTTGGGTATCTAAATTCCTGTTATAACTTTAGCTGTGTTAGTTTAGTTTAATTGAGTTATTTAGTTTCCATAATAATTTGGTGTACTGCAAATATTTTCATCAGAATTTTCTACATACGAACGGTCTAAAAAATTACGTTGTGAAGGGACTAGACATTTATTTTTCTAGTTTGCTCCCCAAACTCATCTGTAGCTTTACATTGTCTTTCTAAATCCTGCTAACACATTTGAGTACCGTGCACTAGAAATTCGAATTATTTTTTATCATAAATTATAAGTTTGAAAAACTTAAATTGGGGATCAAAATGTGGAACGGGGGATTTCTGAAAGATAAATCCGAAGCTGAACTGGCTAGAAAAATGTTACACAACTTATATAATTTTATTGTGAAAGAATGGAAGCCAGGGAACACTTCTTTCTTTTTGAAAATAAATTCTCCTAGGATTTCTCATCCATTGACTGATGTTCTTATTAGTTGAAAAATATTTCCGTCAAATGAAAGGTCACTTGTACATGTAATAATTATTAATTCAAAGTAAGATCAAGCTGTTCGATGTGTTCTGTGTCGGTGTCCCAATATTCTACAAGGTTATATATTTGAATGCTTACATAGCCGTAATTTAAAAAATCTAAAATTGGATTTGTAGCAATTGAAATTGTTTTTGACCCCATTTATCTGTATCAGTAATTCACCTTAACAGCAATACCGTGCTTGATGTGTATGAAAACTCTTGGCGAAAATGTACAAAATATGAGCGATTTTGAAATTTACACGTGGACGAAAAAATAATTTTTGGTGCAGCATTACATATGATGTTGAATTTATTTTCGACAGTTGGGAGCTGTAGAAATTATAACAATGGATGTAGTACAAGAAGCATTCTGTTAAACATTGTGTCTTGACTGCTTCTTTTTGCGTCTCTCGTTCAAAACGCACTTTTTTGTACCGAGGAAATCCTGCAATGTCGAAGCTCCTACGCAACTTGTCTGCAGAACCTCTTAATTCCTCGCGATGCTCTCAGCTCTATGGAAGGGAAAAGCCAATTAAGTTGAGCGGTCTGGTGAGGAGACTCGTTGGACCGTGTCACGAGCTTACCTTCTAGATGTTTATTCTTTTTTCCATGTTGCATTTAGCGACTACGCCTCGTGTACTGCGTCATGACTAGGTCCGAAAACTTGCACTAAGGAACTCATGGTTCCTTATGTATAGTATATTGAATCTACTGTCATTATAACGACTAAAGAACAAGTTTTCTTGGTACCTTCTGACTTGGAGGTATCCCCGAGTGCACTGCTCTATGGTTTATTCGCTAATTAACATTTGCCGACATTTCATCTCAAGAACTTTTTATTGTGCCTGCTGTACTCCAGACGTGTAACTTTGTGGGCACTGGTATTTTTTCAATGCAATTCATAACGTTCGTCCAATTTACGATAAAACTAATCGTTTCATTAATGTGCAAACACAACTAGTAATTACTGCGAGAATACATAGGGCCTACTTTGTTATTGCAACTATATTTTCTTTCTAAGACTAAGCAAGTGCCGCAATTACCAATTTTTCAAACCAGTCCTGAATGATGTTCGAATAATCGACAGTGCGTGTATTTGAGGCTAGCTTCTCATAAAGAACTCTCTTGATGAAGCAAGAGACCCTTTAAGTTTTTCCTGAGCTCAGAAGAGTACAGGGGTGAGCTTATAACAAGGTTAGGATGCTGTCAATGTCGCTTTTTTTGTTTTTAAGTATCACTAAGTTATGGATTTACCGACACATTTCATGTGGTTTGCTTAGCAGTTAATCTGTCTGTAGGAGTCGTTGAATGCTCCTCTAATAGATCTGGGGGAAGAAGCGCTTCCAAGCCACTGATACATTGTACTGCTATGCGTGGTAACCTCGCCTCACAGAAGTAAAGGCCAGGGGTGGCTTGTTTTAAAAGTAGCTTCAATTTATTGCGCCTGAGCGTAACCGCAAATAGGCAGAAGCAAGCATCTTGTTTTCTCTTATGGTAGCAGTGCATCACTTGAATGTTTTGATCCTGCCCTTAGGTGAGACCCTTCCCGCGCCTTTTATACATTTAAGTGCGCCCTAAAATGACTCCAGGCTTTACAATACGCTCAAATCCGCGCTGTCGATGTCAACATTAATCAAAATCACAAAAACTGACTGATGCACATAAAAAAATGCACTTTACTCCTTAATGACAGCAAAAAGTTCATGAATTATGTGAAACCGTAATTAATTTCCCTAACAGTTCATGGCTGCATTTACCCTTCTTCCAGATGCATTATTCATGCGATCTCGCAACGTATAGCTGGATTTTACCTAACACGCGATTACTGCCCGGCAGCCCCAATAATTACTGCACTATTTATTCTCACTCACATACTTCACAGCCAGACGCAAGTCATTAATATATTCTTGGGAGATTGCCCATGCTCTTTGTGTTCTGAATTAACTTTATAAGACCTTTCATTCCAACCGACAGTGGTACTGCGAGCGTCGAAAGCAAATTAGAAGTAGGAATAGCATGCAACGACTAAGTTGTTGAAGAAGCTTGCTCATTTAAATATAGTTCTTTCTTCAAGGTGAGTGAAACAAAGAAAGGGAAGACAAAACATAAACATGTTCCATGGAAACCACTAATGCATGAGTGCAATAGTATAAATACATTTGCTTCATGATAGTGCTATAGACTTCACAGAAAGTTATAGTAAGTGAGAGTTTCGCTACTAATGACGTATTGTGCCTATGGTAAGTCGTGAGAACGTTCAGCATTTATTGTGATGATGAGCTATTTAATTAATTTTTCTCGTCTATCTTACGTTGTTTCTTCTTCCTAAATTTTTGACAATTTTAAAGTCTTGTTGTTTTAGGTAGGTCTTGATCACGTTCACAATGACTATGATGAACTTTAATTTTTCTATTTGCTGTTCTTGTCAACCTCGTATACAATTCTTTTCATAATGTAGCTGCATCACGCATTGGTTTCCATAAACTGAAGTGAAAATATCTATTCCGAGGTAGTGCAATTTAAGGACTTTTCCTTCAAAAAAATTATACGATACAATCATTATGATGATTTGATTATGCTAAATTTGTTCGTATTGTCATGCATTTAATGTAATACCTCTCTTTTTCCAATGCAGTTGCTCATGAATTTCGTAAATATACATGTTGCCCATATCAAACGAGCACACGGATTAAAAACATGCATTACAGAGTGTAATGTTCAGTGCGTTCACTGGCTGAATTCACTCTGCATCACTGCAGAACAAGTCAAGGCTAGAACATGTGCAGTACAGCGTCCGCTGATGTTACTCAAAAGTTGTCGAGTTGAATAATCAAGCTACTTTTTACTGGCGAACATTTGAGATATTTATGAAGGATGTAGAGCTGAATATGACCTCGTGGGTAGTGAAAATCTTGTCTACATGTGTATATGGTTTGTTACCTCCTTCATCTCGCAATGATAATTTATTGTTGCCTATTTTAAACAGAATAATGTGCGTCTTCATCGCTCAAAATAACCTGATGCGTTCATTGTTAGCCTAATTACACTTGTGTGTTTGAGTGATGTACATTTAACATTTAAATGCCCCTCACATGGCTGAGGCTCGCGTGTCAGAAGAGGGCCTTCTTGAGTACCTAGTCCTGCTAAAGCAATTTTGTGCTGTGTGGTCCACAATAAAAAATTTGTAAAAATCATTACTGAATTCATAATAATTGACTGTGATTTTGATAGTGGGATAGGGACATTTATAATCGATGGTGGGTCAAGGGAAAATAATATAAACTTTTTACTGCTACGGTAATTCTATTTGAAGGCAATCTTATTGGTATAGAATCCATTGTCTCCACCTCTAATTTTTAGTTTCAACGATGATGTTTTAGAGAGGGCTAGCAAATTATCTGTTAGTTTGGGTGAGCCATCTTCAGTCTCGTCTGCTTGTCCAAGAAACACCTCCTTTCTTTCGCATGCTAGGCCGAGGAACACCTGGTCTGTTTGTTTAATCGGAGAAGCGGACACCCCTCTTTCTGACTCTAGTTTTGAGCCCCTGATGAGCAGCAATGTGTGTGTGAAGATTGAGAGACGTCTTTCTGTAACTGGTGTTCTCTTATAAGCTACACTTATAAAAATATGAGACATTATTGAGCAAAGTATGACCAGTTTACGGTTCCCCCATAAACTAATTTCCAAAGTTAAATTCATTTCAAAAAACAACTGGTGAGTTTACGCGTAGTGAATATAGTCCTATTGAGATTTCGAAATTTTTATACGAAAAAATAAAATAATAACTTTCTTTGATTAATATAGGAGCACAATTTCTAGAGAAGGATTTGAATTATTCTCTAATGCAGTGGTTTCCAATCTTTTTCCTGTCATTTTCCCCTCCACAGAGTTCAGCCATCCAGATTTCCTCTTTATGTGCACAAGGGAAAGAATAGTGAACACACACTGTGACTATTTACTAATTTATTTTCGCATGCACAAATATACTGATAAAAAAGGTAGATAGTAAAGCAGAAAAATTGCAGTTTGAAACAACTAACCGCATGACCTAAACGTAAGAAAATACATATAAATTTTTTTTATTACTAGTAGGCAGTGCAATTATTTCAACCCCAGGGGGGAAATTCCCCCCAGTTTGGGACTCACTGCTCAATACATCACTGACAAAGCTACTTGGGTATCCCTTTCGACAGAATTTTTTTTACAAAATCTACGTTAATGCATAGCAAGTAGTAGGAACGAATTTTTGTGGTCTCACGTGTAGTGTTTAGAGCCCTTGATAGAGCTGTATATTTTAAGATAACCATACTTACCAGTACACTCACGTCAGCGGGCTTTTATCTAGAATCTACAACTCTGACAAGTTCTACCTCACAGTCATTTACTGATCGCTTGTCACATAGCTCACAAGTTTATCCTCGAAGCCTAACCCGAGGCGAATACGCATCCCGTAGCTTCGCGTGTGACGAGGTTGTGTATTCGTCTGGAGGAACTCCAATCCAGCAGCAGCAGCAGCAGCAGCATGAAGAGGAGCATGTGCGCCTCTACACCTAATTACAAATTCGTGTACAGTAGCGAGTTTCTCACGGTTTCCTGAGCGCGGAACCAGCAACAGGATCCAGTGCCCTCGGGAGCCTTACTTGCCAGTTTTTGCTCTTCAATTGGAAGGTCGGAGCGCCGGTCGCTCGTCTCTTGCGACGACAGCAGTAGCTCTCCCCCGCCGCACCCTAGGGGTCGAACAACTCCTAGCACAGTCATTCTCAGCAGGACCACCTTACGTCTGCTTCTATCTACAGGGTATCTCAAAAAAATGTACTCACCCTTTAACCGTTGCTAACATGCTGTCTTCTTTGTGTTGCAGGTGTGAGGTTCGAACCTTTGCGAACATGATTAAATGTGATTAAAGAATCATGTTCGCAAAGGTTCGAACCTCACACCTGCAACACAAAGAAGACAGCATGTTAGCAACGGTTAAAGGGTGAATACATTTTTTTTGAAACATTCTGTAGTGTTTAGTCGTGCCAGTTCTAAAGAAGGATGGTATATTCTTTCTCTTGCAGTGGGTGCAGTCGCTCTGCTTGCATGTAGTGTTGCACTCGTTTTTAATTTGCTGCAATACTATAATGTTGAGTTTATTTTTCATGGAGATTGTTGAGTGAGGCAAAACGTTTCGTAATATGCGTCTAACAGAAAGTTTATGACGCGTTTCCCTTCCGTGTAAAGTATTACAATTATTTTTTTTCATAAAATTTTTCTTGCACGTTATTAAAGATTTTCAGTAAGCATGCTGTTTAATTTATCACAGACCGCCGTGATAATTTATCTTCAAGACCGCCAACTTACCAATTCCATACTGTTGCGTGAGAAAGATGCTTCAAAAAATGATGTGTTTTTTGTACTAGACGATAACCACCGTTCTCAAAGGATCGGTTGAGTATGTCTTTCAAAGTTTACGATTTAAAAGGCTCTCAATGTGTATATAGCATCGTAATATCCCTTAGCTGCCTCTCAAATGGGGACTAAGTGGAGAAAAACTTCAAAAGATCGTAAAACTGGTATATTTTATGAAGGAATACCAGTTTGTTGCATATTCATGGGAAATTTGAAAGTGACAGTACAGTTGGAAACATTGCATTCTGATTCTTCCGTGTTTGTGTAGTTGATTTCTACTCTTGGGCATTAACTTGCTGTCAGGTTCCCAATGTCTGCATGTCTTTCTGGGACACCATGAAGACGTTAGAGGAAATAATGGTTCTTAATCGCTACTATGGTTAATTAGATACGAAGTTTTCAGACTGGCAAGTTGTGAAAAAGAGCGAAACTGATTCATCACTCCATTAGGATTCTAATTGTATTATAATTTACTGCTTCCTGAGATTCCTTGATATCAACAAGCTTTGCTATCATTAAATGTTGGTGTCTTTTAGAGCATTTGAGCAATTGCTAGTGACTTTGACACAGCCACTAAAAATTCTTAAATATTCCTAATGGTTGTCTCAGTGATGTAAAACTAACAGAAAATGAATATTTTACTGCTGTTAAAGATACCCGTAAATAAAGACAAACTCACTTTGCATAGCTTTATACACGTAACAACAAGGAAAAAGTTCGATGATAGCTGAGATGGATCCGGATCTAATCTGGTCGAATGAACCATCATGTTAATGCAGCGCTAGTGCATGTGACGCTCGGTACACAGACACGACATCCCGAAAAAATCTTAATCGAAAAAACAGGACGATTTCAGCCGTTGAAATTTGGGCTGCCGTATTGATTCAATAAGGAAATGCCAAGGGATCGCCATGTTAATACCTATTAAAAAGCGTCATATTTTCAAGCTTTACAAATGCTGTCCTAAATCGCTAGCGGTACATTTGATGCCCTGCTATAGAAAAACGATGATACACCCTTATTACATTTTATGTTTTGCAGCAACGTAAGACTGGAATTATGCATTACTAACGCAATTGTTCTGAGTGTGTCTTGCATTTTTGTGGTAGTAATTTGATGCGCTTCGTGTGAGGTCACCTCTTCCATCGTGCGTATGACCTGATAATTAAATCTTAGCATTACACTTCTTAACATTACAGTTAGATCACGTCCCATCTAATTATGCTAAAAGTTGCCTTCGGCTACCTAGCCTTTTAATCATTGCAGCCCTAGTCACGCATTTCCAAATGAAAGTCCTTAGGCAGCTCAAAGCCGTACTGAGTGAGCGTGGGAGGACTTTCCAAAGCCTTCGTTTTTTACGGTCATAATTAGACCTGGTCAAGTATCGCTTATTTCTAAGACAGGCAGTTAGTTTTTTCTTCCTGACAAAAGGGCGTCGTTTCATAATGTTAAAATAAAATTATAGCACATTAGGGGGGTAGTTCACCACGTTTCTCATTTTAATTCGAACTTTATCTCATTTCATGTTTGCATTAATATATTTTTTGAATTTAGGAGCAGGCACATTGATTTAAATATAATATAAATAACAAGATAATTCGAATTGCATTAGCGTTGACTATATTTACAACTAATTTAATCGTACGGGTGCTTATAAGTTTTTTCTAGTATTTTTTGACAAAAAGTGAATTTAAGTGAGTGAAAACAAGACTTCAAACATGATTAGGTGATGCATTTACTAGAACTAAATCTATTCCTGAATTGTACGCACAATTTCTTGCAGTGTGGAACAGGCTTTCGTGGCAGTTGTATTATTGTAGCGGTTAAAATTTTTTCCCTGTTTTGGAACGAACTTTTCGATTGTATATCGATTGTATTGTATTTGATTGTATTCTCCAAAGAACCCACGATTTTCTACGTGCACATTGTTGTGCAAATATTGTTCGAATTATAATTGTTTAATTCGAGCAGCAGCGGTTGACTATTGACACCTCTCAATGATAGGTTATCGATTTGAACAAAACATGTCTGAAGAAAAAACTTGATGTAGTAGCATGCAGCAACCTTGAAGAAGGAATCAGAGAATGCTAAGCAGTACATCTGGAGTGTGATGGTAAATTGATGCATAATTTTTTCATGCTAAATGCTTCTTCATGTAACAAAATGAGCGTAGACATTCTATTCGACCATCTAATTTCTCAGTTATTTTCAGCCTCCTCAGGAATCTCTGACTTCTCATAGAGCACTTCTGTGAACAAGGGGCGGATTTTTTCTTGTTAAATTACGAGGCTCATCTAATCAATGAAGCGGGGCGAATTCCTTGAGGTGATAATGATCAGAATGGAGTCAGGTGATAGTCGTGATTGCAGCAGCTAATAACTCTTAACTAATTTGTATTAGAAGATGGCAAGCCGGTAATGAAATTGGGGTTTTTTATCCGCCCAGGCTGGCCAAAGTCTCATCAGCCGAATGATACCATCTACATCAGGGGTCGGCAAACTTTTTTACCCGTCGACCCCTTCATAGGATATTTGTATATACATCGACCCCCTCCATGCACACACACACATAGGTGAAAAAAATATTAAACCATTATTGACATTTTTCATGACCAAATATAAAGAGAAATGTTATAAACCCTCGACCCCCAGGGGTCGATATCGACCACTTTGCCGACCCCTGATCTACATGATTGAGTCATCGACTTAGCCGGGTCTTACAGAACTTTGTAAATATACAATGCAGGTGATCGTTTTGCAACATTCTTAGATAGCTTATACATTTTTTACTTGTGTTTGAGAACTTTGGCTATTATGAAGAGTTTGTGTTTGTTTCTGTATTTTTTAAATGGCTACTTAAAGAAAAGACTCTGAAGAAGTTAAATAATTTTTATATGAGGCACTCTGCATCGATTCTGCATTGCCAAAACGGGCATCCATAGTATTTCATGACAGTGGGAATTCTTTACTGAATGATTTCTGGGTATTTTCATTACAGAATGGTTTACGAAATAATTATGAATATTTAGTCGTTATGTGTACATCTTCTGAGTTTGAAATATAAGTCTCCACAGGGCTGATTTTCCTTGACTTCGCAGCTACACGTACTGTAGATGTATGATCATTCCTGCAGTGGTGAACTGCCCAATATTAGAACGAAAAAACTACATTTAAGTCCGGCTTCAGTTCATCATTTTGACTAGCGTTGAATTCACTATGAATCGTATAGAGGGAGGAATAGTTTTACACAAAAAATCAGTATTTTCTACTCAATACTGCCCCCAATTAAGGGAAACTGGTACCTTACCACTTATCATAGCAAGTACATTAAAGTTGACCAATTCTCACGGCTCTTTGATATCTTTTGTGGTGCTTTGCACTCAGGACATTGTAGACGTTGGCAAAAAAATGCTCCATATAAATTAATACTTTAGCCACCGTGTCTCATCGAAACCACTTTGGTTGACCGCTATGATATCGCTCGTCGTGTTACCAGGTAACTTTGTCACTGAACGTCTTCTTAGTACCGTCGCAAATTTCGCTGTTGCTCAGGTACAATTTTTAAGCATTCAGGCAAAGCTGATAATTGACAGGAAAATCAACAAATCAGTAATTTGAGTGCGTTCTTCGCTTTTAGTAAATACTGCATAGATCTGTTTCTTTATATTATTGACGTTAACAAGCTTCTTAAAGTTACAGTAATAGTCGCATCAAATAATTAAATTTTCCTTATAGTTCCTAATGATTTGATATAAATTTTGGAGAACTTGGGCACGTGGTCAATTACTGATAAAGGATTAGAGTCACGATGCCCTGTTGTCTGCAGTTCATCATCCTGCAGTTACATGTCTACATGTGGCAGCCTAGACTGTGAATTGCAAAAAAGTATTGATGAGAAATTAAGTTACTAAATTTTATAGTTTTTGTTTTAGCATACTATAATATTTGAATTTAGTGCCACTCTGTGCTCGTCCCATTGGTAATTGAATATAGCGGTGACCTTCTCTGTTTAGAGACGACGTTCAGAAAAAAAACAGGCGCATTTCGTATGACATGTGAAAGAATATTAAAGTGTTAAGGTCGGATCTTTACTGTAGAACATACAAAAGAAAATACTCGTCAAGAATTGCCAGTTGCTCTTTAGATAACACAATTCTATTGTCTTTGATTTACTTGTAATATATGCAGAGTCAAAGAAATGTTCATTGCATATGTGTGTATATACTGTGTTTTTTCAGTTATGTAACTATAAAATTAGTTGTAATCCATTCAAGTTTGCCACTTTCCACGGTTTACTAAAGATTTAGAATTCTCCTAAGTCTGTGAAAATTGGTCAGATCCCAACATTCCTGAAACTTTTTGAAATTACACAATCATATTAAATTTTTAACATTTCCTAATCCTTGAAAATGTTCCTAGTATTCTCCTCCACGTAAATTTACCAGATTTCCTCGTCTTTGAATGTGTTCTAGATTAGCATATCCTTGAAAACGAATCATATTCCCACACGACGAAATAAACTGCCTAGATTCACACGTGCGTCAGTCCTGTGACCACAGGCCAAGCTCAAGCCTCGCTTATGGACTGTGCCTACTTCTGCTTCACCTGGACTCTCAAATTCCTTTGGCAAATAACCCGTACGAGTCATTGTGGTTACTCCCAAAACGAGCACAGCACTCAAACTACAGTTTATCATCATTAAACTAAAAAATTAAGGTTCCTCGTAAGTGGAGTAATCACAGCAAACAGCAATTATCGGGAGCGGCTCTGTAATTTTAATTACTTTAGAGCCGTACAGCGCTGACGGTCAAAATAACGACTAAGTGAAACATTCCTAAAGTTGTGGGCAGCAGCCAATATGGTCTTGAGGACACCTGGTCAGTTTCTCTGTGGACCTGCAACGGAGATGCAGTGATGTTCTTCGATGTATATGTACTGTACATCGCTCTGTTTCTTTTAGAGCGCCTACATGCTGTTTAGTTCTCGTGTTCGAAAGAGTTGCCGTTTGAAAGAAACCCTGGATCGAATAAAAGACAGAGTGTCAAAGTTATCCCTCTTTGTCTCATCCAGATCTAGCGAGAGTTACAAAGCCTTCGTTACGAGGGTATGTCCGAGGCTTTTGAAACGGGCAGCTGCTGAGTAACTGCAAACTCGAACAAGTTTCGAGTAACAGGACCCTAGTTTTCGAGCCATTTTTTCATAAAATAATTTATTGTTGAAACTATTTTGTTTTCTGCTTCGAACCTGTGCACTACTTCCGTCGTCACGACTGGAACTTATGGCTTGACAATTCTGTGTGCGTAGGTGAATGATTTCGGTATTCTAATAGGTATTTACATAATTCAAAACGAAACGTAGAGCCCTATCTGCACCATCGTTGCTGTATCATTAGATTGATCAGAACTGTACACACTTGTAGCTCATTACTTCATTTTTATGGTTAACTCGAAGGTCTCTCAGAGATTCCTAAATGTTTTGCTGAGGGTAACTCAAATACTTTAGATTATACTACAGGAAGGTCACCATATTTATTTTTCAAAAAAAGTCTTTTACTGCATCGGATACAGCAATAAAAGTATATTGACGTATTCATTGAGATAATAAAAAATATTCCTCGTATCCCCCTAATTGCTTTGATGAACTTGAGGCGTTCAAGTTAACATGGTTTTTTAGGTGCTTGTGCAAAACAGACGGAATCGTGCGGAGTGTAAAAGAAGAATAACATGAATTATGAGTGCTGCATTTTTTAAATTTTGTGCTAAGGTCATAAATTTACGACGCTTTGCATGCACTTAAAGACGATCAGTAAAAATTTATAACAAATTCGTGCTTTGGCCCCGTGAGAAGGGACGATTATGTGTCTGCTCGTGTAGTGTACAGGGTGACCCATAAGTTCTGTCCCATTTCTTCAATATTTATGTTCAACATGAAAAATATTTTCAATTTTAATATACCATATTAAAGAGTCATTTTTCTTCTTTTAAATTTTTTTTTCGTACTTAAAATAGGTTGTATAGTTGATAATAAATTAGCATGGAACGTGGACGTTCTGCAGTAATTGAGCTACACAAAAGTGGCTAGTCTGTATCAGAGATTTTGAATCTTCTCAACTTTTAAAAAATTAAGGGAAGATTCATCAATAGAACTGTCAAACGGTTCAGGGTTACTCGAGGAAATCAAGATCGCCCAAGAACTGAGCGTCTCATATCTGTCAGGACTTCCAGGCTCAAGAAAATGATCAGTTGCAGAATTTCAAGAAACCCACGTCGCACATTGAGAAAGATGGCTGCAGAGCTGAACATTGCACGAGTCTTTAAGGCGAGTCGTGAAAAGAACTTTGACTTGCTTCTAATAATTGCTACAAAGAAGAAGAGACTTGCCAGAAGCAACGCTCTGCTTCAGCGGCTCAAAACTCACTGCTTGGAAAACGTTTTTTTCACACGTCAGAACCTTTTTACTATGAAAGAAGCTCAAAAAAGCTATAATGACATGATTCTTACAGAAAAACATTAGCCACGTTCAGAGGATACTAGAAATGTCTAACTCACACAAAAACCTTCATCGGTGTTGCATGGTCTGGCCTGGAGTGTCATCAAGCGGCGAAAACTCCTCTAGTTTTTGTTCCTGAAGGAGTGAATATCAAAGCTACAAGCTATGAAGAACTTACCCTCGAGCCTGTGGTAAAGCACTTGAGTTTAACTCTCTTCCAGCCTGCCCACACTGAGAACAAAACTCAGAAGTGCATTCGTGACGACATCTCAGATTTCTTGCTGAAGGAAGAATGGTCTCCCTCAAGTTCTGACCTTAACCTGAAGGACTTCAGCATCTAGTCTAGCTTAGAGGCTCATGCTTTTGCAAAGCCTCACTGTTCAGTACCGGCTTTGAAAAAGTTTTTGGAGCGTGAGTGGGTCAAAATATCAGTATTTCGTGCTGATGCTGAAAGGTAGACTTAGGGCTGTGATAAAGAAACGAGGTAGATTCGTTGAATTATATTTTGCTGTAACATTAGTGAAGATATTGTGAATATGTATACAAAATTTCAGATCAATGATTTGAAACTTGACTCACAAAAATATTCTATTGAAACCGTGACAGAATGTATGGGTTAGCTTCTATATGTACTCTCAGGGTTTTTTACTTTTTTTGAAGTACTATCTGTTGCTTCCACTTATCCTTGAAATCAAATAATACATATTTTGTTTTCAGTTACGACACTTGTTTAGCAATCAATTATGTACGAGTATTCCTCGCTCGCCTAATCAAGTTGAGGCAACGAAAACTGTCTGGTATAGTTTTGCATGCATAGATCAGACTTAATTTACTTTGGAAAGCTCAAGTTTTTACCGATGACGTGATAATACTATTGTACGTTATTTATTCTAATGTAGACTGAATTGCGAAAAAAAATTCAATGCTTAACATTTCCTTCACATGTAAAGACAATCTATTCCAGTCCGTTCCTGTGAAAGATGCCTAAATTTATTGGCAGTGTAAATGTTGTGACTCCAATAAAAAAAAGGCTAAATGCAGAATATTACACCATAAGACAAAATCTGAATGACTCTTCCAGAAAATCTGAATTTTTGTTAACAAGTTTTAGCTCTAGTTCTAGGTCTACGCCTGAAACAGAAAAAGAAAATGCAAGGGTTGATCGAGCTACTCGTTTAGCGCACGTGCTTGCTCACCAAGAACTACCAGCTTCCTGGCCCCGTAATTATATTTTTAAAACTTTTGGAGCATAAATCATCTCATTGTGCGACCATAATTGCTCAATTATGTGCTCTACTTTCTTACCTTGAAAAATGCCCCTCATTGCCTGGTACAGATGTTTGCCACGCGTTGCCCGATATTCGAGCATTCCTGGGCTTCGTTGCGCCAAACAATAAATCAAAAGGGAACATTGTTCGCCGTGGAATTCCTTCTTATTCGCCTCATTTCTTTTGAGGCCAAGACGAGCATGTAATTGCTGGGACTTGGTGAGCCGTGCGCCTCTTTCTGCCGATGGTGCAGCCATGCCAGCTTTTTGAATGGCATGCACTCCGACCTGACAGCATGCAAATGCACAGTAATGCAAGGCACAGACGTGTACGTGCGTTAATGCTCACGTAAACACGCTGAGCTGTTTCGTTTTCTTAGTTAATCTGCGTATTATGCAGGGGCTGTTCAGCCATTCATGCAATTATGACTTCGTATTTCTTGAAGTATTTTATGCGCCAGTATTCATTCAGACGGAGGCTGCAGTAAAACGTATACGTGCTTCTGCATTTGATGTTCTAGCTTTGAAATAATTCAGTCTATATTGGTGTGTTTAGACGCATCAGACCAAGTAGTAATACTCGTAATTTTTCTATTCGAATTTCATTTTACTACAGTATACAGGAATTGTTCTAGTAAAGTTGTAGATGTGATGGTTTCACAACTTTGTGGTCGTTGCTCGTCCTTTGAAAATATTGTCTCGCAAAATAATGCCATTGTATTATAACACGTAAGTAAAGTGTGCCATTTATAAAGCGTTTTTTGTAATTGCTTCAAGTTTAATTACTATTTAAAATCTTCTGATGGATAATTTTAGCTGTTTCTTAAATTATTAAGTTCGGTGAATTTCAGAAACTCTACAAAAATTATTTGCTATCGGTTTTCCAGTAAGCATAGCGAGTCCGCTTTGTTATTGCTTGAATATTTGAACTTTTGAATTGCGCAGATCTTTATCAAACTCTTAGTGTACATAAGTGTACACATCTGAACAAAAGTCTCAAGCTAATGTAAAAGAACAACTAAATAAACAGAAGGGCTTGCTTCACAATGTTTGATATAGAGTTTTTTCATTTGGTCTCTATGATCTACAAATTGAATGTATGTGTACGCCCGAATTAAGAACTGCTGCGCAATGGACTTTATCCACGTGCCAAAAGAACATGAGTCATAAACCTCCATGAACTACTCGAGATGGGCAGCTCGACCGCCGACTGTTCGTACTGGAACAACCGAGGTAGCGCTGGCATTCCGGGACCCAAGTCTCTGGAATGCTCTATCACAAAGCCTTGCGGACTCGTGCACTCATCCAACCGAAAAAACTGCTTTCTAAACCTCCCTTCTATTTGTCACGGAAAGAAAAATTGATTCCTTGGTTTCATTTCTTTCTCTTAAAAACGGAACAACAGCACGGAATCATTTTCGGAACCAATGAGTTGATTCACGCACGGACGCCCAGTGACTAGCAGTCAATGAAGCGTGAGGGCATGAACATGCTCGTTTGAATATCTCTGCATTCTAACTTCTAATTATTCCTTAAAGAGTACAAGACTTGCTGCGGCTTCTGAATCAAGGTCTTTGTTCTCTAGGGCAGGAATTTTTGCTCTTTCTTATCGTGTTGGAAAATCTTGAAGGGTTTTCCTCATGAGAGTGGGTGTATGTTCGAATCTGACCCTAACCACGCCTTAGCTGGAAGTCGTGCTAATCTGTCACGTTTGATCTGCAGACTGGAAAGCCAAGCTGATATTCTTGAACTAATATCACTCTTAAATGTAGCGTGAGTCTTTTATTCTTCTTTAAAAAAGCTAACGGTGTCATTTTCACCACGAAAATTTTTCGCACTGCCTCGATGCCTAAGCTTCATCAATGCAGACAAATAATTCGTTGCAACAATTTATGTATCGTGTTTCAAATAATATTTAATTGCCGTTAAGTTCGTTCACATTGAGTTCATTTCAAATAGTGTTTTCCCAACTGAAGAAAACAGCCAGGGCATTGCAGCCGTCACGCTTTCATGGTATAATCTTGAGTTAGTTGGACCATAAAATAATACAGTCCTGTACAGTAGGTCTCACCAGATAGCCTACGAGATCCTAGCAGTCTTATTGCACTGAGTTTCTTAATTCATGTTCATTCAATCTTTTCCAATTGTTATTATGATAATATGGCCTCTGCGGCAAATGTACACTTGTATTTAATGAGAAAATTTCATTGAAAATTCTACCTGGATGTTGAAGAAATTCTTACTTTGCTGTAGTTCTTGTAATTCATGATCGTTCCCTTTTCCCATTCAATGGTAACTGAAGTCATTAAAGGGTTTTCATTGTTAAAAATCTCACTCTGTCATGATTTTAATGTGTACGTTCGACTCTTCATACGATGTACATGAATTGTATGTTAATAATTAGGTATACGGTTTTTCAAACTCAAACCTACTCCCCACTATAAAGCTCGCTTTCAGATACTTTTTGAAACCCCTACATAGCTGCTTCCTTCTCCACAAAAACAAGCGCTTACTACTAGCCTCAATAACGCAATTTGAAGACTTCGTACGCTTTGTGGTGGGGATGCAAAGGAATTTCCCGCAATTTAGGCTGGAGGGCATCAATCTGTTCGATCATTCGGAGACGCGACACTCGCGATGCCTATCTGTCGGCGGGCAACAGGAGCTCATATTCAGGCGTTGCCGGCCGAGGCAAGCCGAAGCCGTCACTTGCGCAGAATTTTGAGCATAAAATCAACAACATCTTCAAATAATTATTTGTTTACAGATTTCAAGTACACTAATTCGTTTATAGATATCTTTTGTTCGTGATATGTAAGTATTTATCATCGATTGAACATCAGGCGTGAAGACGGAACAAGCATTCCGCCACATCCCTGCGCCCCTGTACATGTTATAGCCTGGCCTTCATAAACTTCGGCGTAGGCCGGGCGCTGCGGGTTGCCCTCCGTTTCCACATCACCTGGACCGCAGTAATTCACTCACTCTTTATGTTATATCAGATCAGCCGTTGTATTTCGATGAGATGTATAAGGGCTACACAATGTGCAGCCTCCCCTTCTTAGTCTTCATAAATTTAGTGCTTGTGATGATAGTTATCAAACTCCGTGACGCAAATTCAGCTTTCCGCAGTTCATCGCTACTGACGAAACATTCGTTTTAACGAGTAATATGTTCGTTTTAATGAGTATTAGGAGTATAATTATTGCTAATAAATAACATCGTGTTTTGTTTCATGTCTTCACAGGGGTGTTGCGGTGTGTCTAATCAATTGCTGCCCAATGTCTAATTTCGTTCTTTTCATTCAAAAGAACGAATGTTTAGAAAAACCTGGTAGAATTTTCTTTAATCGTTACATTGTATAGATAAGAGTGTAAGAAAAGTTGAGTCGTGTCCATACCACCTATCAGCTAATCTCTGGAATAAAATAGAGAATTCTCTAGTGCAAGTGAAGTTGATAACTGAAAAATGCAGGCAAATAGTTAAATTGAACAAAATTAAAGGATAATTTCCATCATTTTATTTCTAATATAACTATGGAATAATACTAGAGCTCGAAACCTTCTATACAATTTGACTTTTAATTCAGCTATTGTAACTTTCTAATTTCTTGTACAAATGATATTGTCGTTACAGAATTTTAGGTAAGATTAAAACGTGCAAGTTGCAAAAGTGTTAGCCCTGTTTTTATTATTGTTTTTTTTTGCGTTTTTGATGCATCTGACTCTACGAATTTCAAGAAGATGTTAATATTGTTTCCCCGAAATGTTTCCCGACACTATTTTAAGGAGCTTCTATGACTGAAAAATACATCACTTGCTTTAGATATTATAGCCTGTTAAGGGTTTAGCGTCAGCCTGGATACATCGTAAAGTACCTGATATGAATATATCCTAGATCGTACTTTCAAGAAGCTCGTGTAATTGTTGAGCAAGTAGAGTTTTCTGCCGTTATTTTACTTTTACTTCAACAGTCAAATGTTCTACGATATATAAAAAGCCAACTAGTCTTCAACCCACGCAAAGACTGATGAGTGTACGTGACTCATTGTTTTTTAAAGTTGTTTTAAAGAATTGCTGCATATTTAGGTGTCAATAACACGCACTATGGTGGGAGGCGAACGCATGCTACACGCACACAATCCGGCTACTGCCATAGTATGGCACATCCATGAGGCTTTGGTCCGGTCTTGAACTTGACCTAGTGTGTCAGCTTTTTCCAGTGCTTTAGTTATACAGGGTGTCCACAAAAATGTATCCACTGACCGATTTATGTATTTTTGATACGGGAACCATATAACAGTCTAATTCTGTTTAATTGATACTAAATTAGTGATAGTAAATCAGAATTAAACTGTCGTATGGTTCCGGTATCAATTATACATACATCGGACAGTGGATACATTTTTCGTGGACTCCATGTAGATTGTGTTAACGTAGTGGCCTTGGTCAACGAGATTTGATGGTCAGGTAAATTCATTCAAAAAGCTCAAGAAAGGTAGCGGATTGAAGTTGTTCGGTGATGGGCATTGAAATGCCATTTTAGAAATGCAAATATATTTTTGACAGACCCCACTACATAACGGTGCTTACTTTAGATCAGATATTACTATCTAACACTAAGAATGACCGTCGTGTGTTTATATATTTATTTATTTATATATATTTATTTATTTATATGTTTATTTATTTATTTGAATGTTTCGTGTTACTTTAAAAAAATTACAGATATACAGAGCCTTATATACTGGAGTCCGTATCGTAGATACCGAGTTTGGCGGGGTATTGCCCTATGATTCGTGTACATTGTACCCGAATATGACACGAATTGCAGAGTCAGTTGCAGCAGTAGAAAACTAAGTGTCTTAGTTTTCACTAGGAATGTTGTCATTAAAGAAATATTCAATTAAAACGTTTGTCCTTTGTAAATATATATAAAATTAAATACATTGCATTGCGTTCTTATATGTAATTTTATTTAATATCTTTCCAACAGTATTTGCCATTATTTTTGATGGTACGGGTATAATCACAAAATCTCTGCCTTAATTTTTGACAGCTGGGTACACTAGTACCTCTATAAAGCTTTAATATCTGCATTAATTTGTTTCCCCTTAGAAAAAACTGTTTTTTCCTGCACAAATTTGTTTTGAAAAGTTAAGCCCTTATTTGCGTATCAAATTTATCCGAAAAAATTCGTAAGGTAATTGCATAACTTTCTTGAAAATCTCCTCACTAAATGTAATACCTCAGCTTGTGGCATCACATTATATTCCACTTATTCCATTATATGATAATATGTACCCAGTTTGTTGCTTGCTTGCTTGCTTGCTTGGTCCGTCTCTCTGTCACTCTCCTAAGGATTTTGATTGGAGAAAATTCGGTAGGGTATACATGTATTGTAAGCATTGTATTGTAGATACCGAAGGAATCTGGTTGCATTGTATTGTCGATTCATGAATTTTCACGTGTGGGTCTACCAGTATAAAATAGTTCGCTGATTAATTTCTTAGACTTTAACTTTAGAAGACTTTCTTTTCACGTCGATATCGTGTCGAAACCGTCACTTCAACATTCAAGAATCACTCAAACATTACGCTCGATCTTGAACGTTCCATCTTTCCGACATGCCATGCATTTGTTTTCGTCACTAGCCTTCCATGAGTGATATAAGTTCCAATTGCGCAGGAAGCATCCAATCCAGGCAGGCTGTATCTCTCCGCAATCACACACTGATTCAGCGCTCATAATGGTATCCTTGATACGATCTCTCCATACGGAGATGGCAGCAAAAGCTCTCCGTGTTTGAACATCCTCGTGCAGCACAACTTGCCTCTGCTGTAACAATGCTTCTCGAAATGAGCCATTATCGTATGCTCGCCAAGCAGAGTTTTCTCATGCATATCCAGTAGACAATACCATTTGTAATATGCAAGTCGTTCTTTTGCTCAAAGTAATGATGATAATTCACTTGTGCTGTGGCTGTAGATGTGCTGCTACTTAATATTTATAGTTCCACTCATAACTCATTCCACGTAACGTCAGATTCCTTGAAATGAAAACGCACTGTGTTAGTTTTCATTTTGTGATGTTTTCATTGGTAGATCATTTGGATTCGCGCAGAAAAATCACCGTAGTTAAAAATAATTCCTGGAATGAACTTTGTACGACAAAGTCAAGTTCGGTAGTAGTCAGCACAGACTCAAAGATGCATCCATTCAAACAGCAAATTAAATACGACTAAATATTTCTCTCTGGAGTCCACAGAAGCAAGCCTGCGCTCCCTCGCTCCCAGCTAAATCAACAGTCGTAATTCACTCGCTTTCTCGCTCAATAAACGGAGGCCAGTGAAATGTTGCTATCGTAAAAACTAGCGTGCGAGCGACTGCACAAAATGGCAGCAACGAGTGTGAAGAAAAATCATTCATGCTTTGACCTTTGGCAGACTCCATTCGCTCGCAGCTCCACCCGCGCTCCGTGAAGCACAGCATTAGAAATACTCGCCTAGTGTGGACTGACCAGCGCCTTATGCAGATCTGGCGCCATCTTCGCGTCACCTCCTGGAACCCTGAAGTTGTGTCCTGTGAATTTAGTCAAGGGGACTTGAATACACTTTACATCTTCTAGTACATATAGTGTAACTCTGAATTATCCAGTAAGTTTTGATGAAGGATGTTTCCTAATTCATTACTTCGCTAACGAAGTCGAGAAAGTCGAAGTACAATTATTTTTTTTCTTAAACACTGTCTTTCCAACAGAGACAGATCTTTCATTATCACTAGATCCACACGTGAAAAATCACGGTTTTTACTAAATTTTTAATTTTAATTTGTGAGCGGACGCAGGCTTTGCGAAAGAGTTTCCCCATTTATGGATGTGCCTTTGGTATCCACAATACAATGCTTACAATACATGTATACCCTACGAAACTTCCTCTTATCTAAATCCGTAAGAGCATCTATTGTACAGGGTGGCCCAAAAGTAAGGTACCTTTTTAAAACTATTTTCAAGAAAATCACAATTCTGAAAACAAAAACTCAATTTCCAAAATCTTTGGCCTTATACTGAGTGGTAGCCGGGTTACTGGTCAGACTAATTTAAAACATTTCTTTTCGCATTATCAACAAAAAATATCAAAACATCATGATGAATTTGAACAGAAAAAGGCTCAAAGAAAATTTCTATTTGTAAAAATAAACCGATTGTGTATTCTGGATACCATAATGCAAGGAAAAGGGAATTGAATTGCTTTATTTTTTTTATCCTTGTTGCTATCAAAGCTATCGATTAGAAGAGTGTGACACGCGGACAGACGGACGGACGCGGCTCTTATTATAGTATAGAATATGAGGCCACATCAGTGTGAAAGATAAATTGAATTGTGTTTTAGAATTTGTACTTGTAAAAATCTTATTCACTCTTCGATGTGTACACTATAAGTTCCAATTTGAGTTACTATACTTCTTTTTGAACTCTGATTTATTTTGTGCCAATATTTTTGCCATCGCAGTTTTTTAAAATTTCTTATACTCATTGTTTAATAAGAAATTGATGTTGTACATATAATTCTAAGTTTTATCAATACACACTTGACAAGTTTTGCATTATTTTTGTGAACTCGACACGTACTGCGCTCAAACAAATTTCTCAAAGTGGAGAGATCGGCTTCGAGCAGGCACGTCAACTAATCGATTTGTAAGAGTGTTAGTGCCTGTTTTGTTCTGTAAAATTCGAGACATCTCCTTTTAGTGATCATTTGTCGGACATAGTTGACAGCACACTGGGCGAGCTTGAACGCTTGTTTTAGGTACACTCCGTAGGGGGCCGAAGCTGAATTCATGAATCACTGCTAATTACTCGCCTCATTCTCTCTTAATTATTGACCAGCCCGTAAACAGAGCTTGCTCTCAAAAACAAATTAGCTTCGACTATGTGAGCCTTCTGGCCTGGCACGTTCCGTCAGTGTGAGCCTCTATGCACTGTCGTTCGTTATGGTCACAAGTACACGAGACTGGAGCAGTGGTACGTACCAATTACTCAAGAAAGTTTTGGAAAAGACACTCAAAAGTGTTTATCGAAGATACGATACCTACTGAAAAGTACGTTACGCAAAGTGTTTACTGCACAAAGTTCATTATGCTAAAGATTCATACTTGATAAACTCGGTGCCTGACACGTGCTGAGAAATACCCTGTGAAAGACCACTGCAAAAGCCGTTTCATGAAACCACTTAATTCTACAGTTGCTCCGTTGAAGACTTCTACTAAAATTACTCCATGAAAAACCACTAACAAAATTTCTCCAGTAAAAGACCACTACTAAAATTTCTTCATTAAAAGATCACTACTAAAATTTCTCTATGAAAGAAGAATACTAAAATTGTTCCATGAAAGACTTCTCCTTAAATTGCTGTATCAACGGCGACAACTAACATTGTTTCGTAAAAGACCATCATTAAACTTGTTCCGTGAAACCGTTACTGAACCTGCTGCCAGAAAAACCCTAAGTCGAAGGTCTATTAACTGCACAAGGTGGTAGTTTCATGTAGAAGACGTAGAGTTGCGAAATACAAAGTGTGTTTCTACGTCAGTACTCGTGCATAAGCGACTCGATGTTCACCAGCTCGAAATACTTTTCACATTCAGTAGCATTTCATTTTCACTGGATTATATTTTGAGTCACATAATCTGAACGTTAGTTTATATAGTCTGAATGACTAGTTTTATGTAGCTGTTAAGTAAAGATAGTGAGGAACTATCCGAGTGTTCATACATCTTAAGTAGCACTAGCGGATTTTAATGGAAATGATATTTAAAAAAAAATAATTAACTGTCTAACTTTGCATATTGTGAAAACATTTTATAACAAGTTTTCTTTGGCATATCTGATTTTAGTTTTTATTAATTACTTTCAGTTTTCCTTTCTTCACTTCAGTAGATCAGTGGAAGGCATCGCCATTATATTATTTGCTACCAAAGAATTTTTGTAATGTAGCATTTTATAAGTACATTTTTTGATGCATGATGTATTTTTATTTTATCAGAAATATACTTTTTCTGTTTTTCTTTTCCTTCAACATGGAAATTTCTACAATGCATGGATGCATTTTTATTTAGGAATGTGTTGATTGTATTTAGTATGATTTATTACATTCATTGCAGAGTGAACCATTTGATAATATTTAATGAGCAGCAAATGTACATTGAAATTCAACTGATGAGCACCATCAATTTTAGAAGCATCTTGCCAATTTTATCCAATTACTTCAAATTTGCAAATGTCGAGTAGCATTTAAACTGTTGGCTTCCTAGTTGATGGTTGAGAAGTATGACATTTGCAATTCTTTGGCTGTTCTCTCGTGTCATATTTCGCGTACATGTAATGAGTTTAATGGGGTAGAAATAAGGTATCCATGCATTCTTTTTGACTTGGCGTCACTCCTCTTGGCATGGACATGCAAACTCGAACTTGGTCACATTTCTCTTTGAATAAAAGTTGAGCCCATTCTCATTTTTCCTTTCAATCTAATAGCGTGCATGTTAATGAAATTAAAGTCCACGCTGCTCAAGAGCTTATGAGTGTGATAGTGCTCACGATTCTCATACGGAAAAAAGATTAAAAAAAGAGGCAATATTTTATTTTATTTATTAGTGATTCGATTAATTATTATCTTGAACATGTTGCTGTAATACTGCTATGTTGATGCCTGGATTTTTGCAGATAAACTTTTACAGCTAAAGTATACATATGTGTCGTGATGTGTTCCATTTACTTGTTAAGCCTGATTTTGAAATACTTGGTGAACAAAACTGATTAAATTGGAACATTTTCAAGACATTGGAAGTTTATGAAACTAATTTAAGTGTACTGCATCAGGTTAAGCATTGTATAACTTAAACATTCTACATTCATTTTCCTCCTCGGTGGTAGTAAATGCTAAAGTCAAGCCAGGAACACTAGAGGTAGGAGGTTCGAGTTCCTGCGTCTAGCATTGCCTTCGTATTGATGTACTTCTTGGTTGTTACGCCGACTCTGCACTCCTTAAAAAGGCACGAAGTGAAAGAAGTGGGAACTTTCTCTCTAAGAAAGCCACTTCTTACAAAAAGGCTACCAACGAAAAGGTTACCTGCTTAACGAGAAGGTAATGCCAGTCCTGGTATACCATACAGTACCATGCACAATAAATGCAACTATTGGTATAAATTATAATACCACGAAGCAATGCAAACCTACGAGAGAGAACTGCTGAGCAATTGAATACCAGGGGTAAAGTTAATGTTAATTGATTTATTATATAATTATTTTCGTTAGAATGTCAACTTTTGTCATCGGAGTTTGTCTTTTCGCGAAAATTTACTGCGTTTACGACCTTTTAGAAAAAAGACAAAGAAGTAATTTAAAATTTAGAGGAAATCGTTAAAATTAATACTTTCAAGGTGTTCAAAAACTTGCTTACCCTACTTATTAAAATATAAAGAAGCATCCATAATTTTTAAACTCTATATCCCTCCTGCACAAAGATTGTTCCATGAAAAGGATGCCTATGAATGATATGTTCAAATGATACATTTGAACATATGATATGTTCAAATGATATGAATGATATGTTCAAATGATACATTTGAACATATGATATGTTCAAATGATATGAATGATATGTTCAAATGATCGATCTCGATGTTTGTTCACTTCATCATGACAGTATTAGAGTGACATTGGCTCGAGCTTTTCATATTATTACTCTGATAACAACTTAAAAAACTATGACGCTGAGTTTGAAAGACTGCTAATTGCTTGCAATTAGCAGTAATTCAAACATAGAAGTGAATGAACTTTTAAACTTTTAATTAAATATATCAGCAAACGCGTCTCTGTTTAGTGCTGGCTTGTTATGCTCATGAATTTATTTCAAGTTGTTATACATTTTACGCTTATGTGTGATGTCAATTGTGGGTTTAAAAGGGGGCAAGAGACAGTGAAAATTATTTCAAGAACAATTATAGCAAATTGATTTCACCAGCTTGAAATACATTTTGTAAGCATGAAGTAGAGAATTAGTGACATAGGTCCATTAAAAAATATCAGGCACGTAGTCTTACCGGTATATCACGTGAAACATCTCTAGAGAAGTGCAGCTTATTCTTAAATATTTTACGTGACATATTCAGAGGCCTACAATACATATAATGACTGAACAAACCTTGAGAAGCCTCACTCTGCCCAGAATAAATCCTGGAGCGGTTTACTTCCATAAAGATCATTTAAAAAGCTATTCATAATATCGCTATTCAGAATTATTTAAATAGATAGGCAGGAGTAGAACTGTATTTCATTGTAAATTCAGAACAGTTCATCAGTAAATCCTTTCTAAATTTTGCACTGTTGAACTACATGTCCTTTGTAATACAAGGTGAGTTTGAGCTATAAAATTTTAAAATTTAGTTTTAGATGTAATTCACTTTAAGATACTGGAGAAGTAGATAGAGAAAGAAGTTGGGGTGAGAGTTGTCGGACATTTTTATCACATTCAGTACGCAACTTACGGCGCTTAGAGTCCGTCCGGCGATGAATTGGACCCATCTGTCGCACTGCCTATCAGAAGCTCGGCAGCTGCTGAGGGCTACAGATACCATCCAACTTCCATCCGTCTTGCATCACTTTGAATATGACGTTTTTACGGTAGTTCATTTGGTTCACGGAGCTTGCGTGAGAGCTCTCCCCTCTGTCGCTCGACGGCCAAAAATACATCGACTTGGCTTTGGTGGTCGTGTGTCGGGCGCGCTTGTTTGCTTTGCTTGCTTCCTCTCTGCCTTTCTCGCTATGTAACTCAGGCAACTTTGCTTTACTTGGGCACATTTTGAATGTTTTTTCCGCTCTAGGCTTAACCCTGCCACTGGATTTTCCTTAGGAAATGTCACTGGCAGCTGGCAGGGCGTGACCCTCGCTGCTTTGAGGGGGACATCGCTCTCTCAAGACGCTTCTCAAGTAAAAAATGAGCTACAACTGTGTTGTGGGTTTTAAAAACGTCGAAAAAAGTAAAAAATCAACGCGCTACTTCCAAGTAATAATATTTTGAAACTCAATTAGGTACATTTTTATCCCATTCATTATTCAGTTTTATGATTTTTGAATGCCGCTAACAGGACAAACATACAACAGATCTGAAATGAGAACTAGTAAGTTGTACGCATTGACTTTCGTAATAAATAGAGGATCTTGGTGAGCCTAGCCATTGGTTTTTAAAAGTTAAAAACTGATGTGTAAAATCGAAAATTACCAGGTTAAAGGAAGAGCATATGTTGCTCAGAGACTTTTTTCCAGCAACGAAAAAAATCCGTCGGAACTGTGTAGGTTAATGTTTGAAATAGAAGACAAACTATTTAAAGATGGCTTATATCAAGATATTTCTGACAAATAACAAATTTTTGATCCTGGCTTATCTCCTTACGAAATTCACAGAATCAATGAGTGATAGAAAATAAGGATGTGACTTCATATTCCTGAACGACACAAATGAAAGTATCAAATATGAAGAGCATTCAAGGAAAAATTGTTTCATATATTTTGTGTTCCTTTGAACGTCCGTCTTTTTTGAGTGTCTCTTAGTTTTACATTTCATCAACGAAAGTATTATTGTTCGTATTCAGGTCACATCTTTCAGAAAATTTGACGCTCACTTTGAGCTTCATGCTACTGCAACTGGCCTTTCGGTGTAAAATATTCCAGTTAATGTTTCACAAAATATACTTCATCTCTAATGATAGTTTTGTTTACTCTCTTAGTGACAAATAAGATCTATTTGTCTAGTATTGAGACAATATAATTTATGAGAAAACACATTCTTGTTATTTGTTTCCGCAGTGGATTAAAATGATGTTGAAGCCGTTCCAATTCATTTCCTTATTAAATAAAATTGAAAAAAGCCACTGCCCCGAGTGTCGTTGATGCTGAAAAAATCATTTCACTTTGCATGTTTATCTATGCATTACGAGCTGTAAAGTAGACATTGTGACAGGGCGCGTGTGTGCAGGGTTGTGGTTTGACTGGCTTATACCATTCACTCTGTCGCCTCACACATGTGCTCGTGCTGTTCCTGTTGTCCACCCCCTCTACCCTCATCCGGGGCTCCACATCCTCTCACCTCCATTCCCGAGCACGTGTTCGCAGCTGCGGTGCCCGGGAATACGGCAACTCATCGCGTGGCAGGCCCAATATTCCTTATACAGTTCTATAGTAACTCATCGCGTGGCAGGCCCAATATTCCTTATACAGTCCTATAGTAACTCATCGCGTGGCAGGCCCAATATTCCTTATACAGTCCTATAGTAACTCATTGCGTGGCAGGCCCAATATTCCTTATACAGTCCTATAGTAACTCATCGCGTGGCAGGCCCAATATTCCTTATACAGTCCTATAGTAACTCATCACGTGGCGAACCTAATATTTTTAATACAGTAGTATTGGAACACATTACGGGGGGAGACCAATATCCCTAATATAATATTGGAGCTCATTACTTGATGTGCCTAATATTCCTAATACTATGATATTGAAACCCATCCCCTGGCGTGCACAATATTTCAAATACAATATTGGAACTTATGAAGTGGCGTGGATAATATTCCAAATACAATATGGGAATTCATCACGGGACGTAACTTAAGATCCTCCAAACCAAGAATACGGCATCTCATCACGTGGCCTGTCCGAATATTTCCTGAGCAAGGAATACGGGAATGTATCACGTGGCATGATCAATATTGACTAATATTCTTTGACGTAAGAATACGTATACTTGATAAATGTTGTGCTCTATATTCCTGAAATCTAAATATTGGGACTCATCACGTGGTGTGCCCTGATATTTTCAATTCCTTTAATATTAACACTCATCACTTAAGAATTCCAAGTATTTCGTAATTCAAAACCGAAATACGGAAACTTTGCTCTTATTTTTGTTAGTACAATACACCTGAAATCAAACGAGCTTCAAGAGGGTACCTCACGAGTCAATATAAATGAAGTGTGTCCGGCATTAACTATTTTTGTTAGGTCTTTCTGCAATTTTCATTCTAATTCACTTATAGTAATTATATATTTTAGGTTAACTCTTTAAATACCCATTTGGATACAACAGTCATACTGCTAGGCTCTCATTGGGCTTGAAATAGACTTAGCTTGGCTAACTCTCTCAAAAACGTGCCCTATTCACTGCTTTTCAGAGTTACATTAACCAACAGACTGAAGCGATAGTCCTTGCTCTTATATTTTTGGTTAAACTTTGCAAAAAGCAAAACATTAATCTTACTAACTAACTGAAATATACAGACATTTCAATAAAATATAATCATGAAAGTAACACTAAGGCTACAGCACGCTCGTCAAAACTGTTGTGATCTCTTCTTCTTCTTCTTCTTCTTCTTTGTCGTGTTTATTTGGGGCTTCGAAAACTAGTCCATGTAGCTCCAGGTCTGAAAGTAGGTTGATTTTTCCCTTGTTTACGACGTTTCCTTTGTTCCAATATGCAAAAAGAGAGAAGTTCAAATATATAGCTGTGGTGATCTCTCTAGCGCTTTGCCTCCTGATTCTGTGTTCCTGCTCGTCCCATTCCCTCCATTCCCGGACGCGTGCCCGCAGCTGCCGCACTACACCACCTCGCCCCCGCCATTCCCAAAACAACTGCTGCACCGGAAGCTGTTTTATTCTATTTTTTGCTGGCTCACTTCCTTGTTTTCTAGCGAAAATCCTCGTTCCTGAATATCTATTTGTTAGTGAATTTATGCTTTTAGATTCACAGTGTTCCTGACTATCTATTTGTTCGTGAATTTACGCAGTTAGATTCATATCATTCCTGAATATCTATTTGTTAGTAATTTTACGTTACTAGATTCACATTGTTCCTGATAAACTAGTGTGTTTCCTTCACTAACAAACTAGTGTATTAGTGAATATTACGATGAGCGATTCACAACCCTCCTAAAAATTTTGTTCGTTAGTGAATGTCACTCTGTTAGATTTACATATCTTCTGATGAAAAATTCGAAATTGGCAAATGAAAGTACCAGTTTTACACTTCCTTTTAACATAAATTATTGCTTTGCCGTCTGATTTTAATATGTTTTCGATGCCTCACCATTTTTAGCTTGAGTAGTAATTGTCCTTATGAGTTATTTTGAATGCTTTTTTCATCTATTTTGCTTCGCAATAATTAGCGAATAATTTCATACCTCGTAATACCTTGCACTACAGAGGACCTTAGACCTTATTAGTGTTGGGTAATAATTATTTTGCAGTAAACTGTTATAAATTGACTTGCTGAACAGCACACGTCATTAATTAGTTTTTGTTCATTGTCCTTACTTTCGAACTGGAATATGTTTTGTTTGTTTTTCATAGGTAATTTTTCCCTTGCTTTGGTTCAATGCTAAGGAATTTTGTCAACGTACCGGGCTTATTCTAAAGTTTTTAGGCATTTGAAATTTAAATGAGTTTCAGTAGCGAGACTTTTGTGAGCCATAACATTACATTGCATGAGACTGCATTAGATTCACAAAACTTCTAAAGCATGTTAAGGCGATAAGTGACATTTTTTGACTGATGACTCAAGTATCATCTTTGAAGTATCTGACACGGGTCGTAAATCTTACTTTGTTGTCAAATTAACTGGCTTCAGCTGATTATAATGAATTTTAAAAAACTTTTCGAAATACACGTTAATTTAACTTCATGTAGCTCTGAAAATAAGTGAAATCTCTGCTAGTCATTTTTGAGGAATGCTAACCTTGTAAGTCGATATAATTTGAAGTTGATTATCACGTTCATTACATTGTTATATACGAGTATCTTCTACGATATCAATCATTTGCTTTCGTTTAAAGGATTGAATGCGTTTGAACTCTTTCCAGAAATAGAATCGAATTAAGTTAATATAGTAAACGTAGCAAAAAGTAGTTCAGAAAACTAGAATAAAAAACGACTCTTTTTTACTAATATCACTAATTTGTCCAATTGCCTTTAAAAATTCATTTTCTTCCTGATATTTTCGGTCATAAACTATATACTGTTTTTCGCTGAAATGTTCGAAACATATTTTATGGTTATTATTCACTGAAAGTTGTCTGAAATTTATTTTCGCATCATTTCTTGAACAAAACGTCTCTTCATTTACTACATGTGCAACTAAACGTACGAGATATATTTCAGCATGGCTGCTTATTGGTTACAAAGTCTCTCATTGTGGCGGGCTCAATTTTTGCGTGATAGGCATTTATTCGTAGCCTATTGTTTTAGGTATGATCTCGGCGCGTTCCTGGGAAGTCATGCGCCTCATTAAATAGTTGCTGATTGCCGTGCGTGATTATCTCCTGATGAAGCAAGTGAGTGATCTCTGCATGTGTACAAGAGATCGAGTGCCTCGGCATTAGGCTCATCTCCCATGCATTATAAACAAATGAACTCTTCTCCAAACATTGACTATTCGTGCTGAATTATGTCAAGTGGTCTCACACGGCTCCGACGTGTCCGTTCGCTGTTCACAGCAGCTTTCACCGCTTTCAAAGCGGATTTGATTTCATAACAAACAATTCAGGGCGCTGGTTTCAAGAATATCTTTTAGAATTTCGACGGGTTCTTAATTACGAGCTCCAGATAATGGACACACTACAATTGTAACTATAAAGCTAAAGTTTGTTCAATTTATCGGCCTGCACTACTCATAGAGAATGAATTATTGATATTTCAGATATCATCTTGCAGCTTTTGAAGCCATGGAATCTGCCAGTGAATTGTAATTGGTGTCACATGTGCACTGTGAAGATGTAAAATTGAACTGTAGGCAGTTTTACGTGAATAACAAAAAGTTACAAAAAAATAAGTCTAGCATTTAACAGACCCAAGGTGATTTAAATGAATTTTAGATCGTTCTTAGTTTATGAACCTATTGTGAAATATTCTAAAGCGTCAAAAATCTGAGTATTTGTTTTCAAGCTCTACACAAAATGTCAAAATGAATGAAACAAAAATTTCATTGAGAAATTTATTTTCATCCCAATTCTAGAAATTCAGTAGAAACTAAATAGTCTTACAAAAGTAGAACGCCCATAATGAAATTCTGAAAATATTTAAGCTTCAAGAAAACAAGGTCTTCTTGTGAGTGAATTATTGATTCGGAAACTCATTCGCTGCGAAGACGTCTACATGTACAAAATTTGTCATTCAAGTGATTTTAAATCCTAGGATAAAGCTCATAAAAAATATTTATGTATCGCGAAATATGTTTTCTTGAAACTGAAAATCATGTTAAATGTGCAAATGACTCGTATCTTTGTTTTCAAAAAGAAAACTGTTGTGTTTGTCATAATTGAATAAAATTGAACATAATAGTGCGTTACATTTGCACTTCCAATCAGCGAGTGTAAAAACGCTTAAATAAGGGTTAAAATGCCATGTTTAGCTATTTTCAGCTGGGCTAAGCTTACCTGTCCCATAATTGACCGTACATGTATTCTATAACTTATTTGCGGTTTACCCAGACACAATTCGCTATGATTGTGTCGTCAAACATCATCATGTTGCGGTCAGACTCGTTCATCTCCAAATGTCTCTCTCACGGGAAAGCGACTCAAAAGTAAAATAAAGAACAGGTAAGCATTAGTAAAGGTTGGCAGCCATAATATTTAGACCACAACAATTATTACTTTAAACAGGCGTGTCCTTGATCACGTATAGAAATAGACGCTATCGCACGGACCCTAGAGCGCTAAACTTACTTCACTACCGTTGTGTAATGCCGCCGTGTTACTGCTCTGTTACGACCCATTCAGAGGCTTTGCCAGGCTTGCGGTATACCTGCCTCATTACAATAACCAGAACTGAACAGCATCTGTAATATGCGGTCGAGAGTTCAGTTCTCCGAGCTGTAGTGATGTTAATAATCCCGTTCTTTTATCGCTCTGCGCTCAGACTTTATTAGATTTTTACCTTCAACCGGAACTATAGTAGTTTTTTCTCTCATGATGAATTTATTAGATGTGGCAACGTAAGTAAATGTTTCCCAGTAATGCAAAATGCTTGTGTGTGCAGAAGGGTATCATAAAATTAGATGTGTGCTGTACATGCAGGGCATTGTTTCTTGAACACTTCTGTAACGGAGTGCCTGAGCAATTTGCGATGGTGATTATACATATTTTCCAGTCCTGGAACACAACGTTACTTGACTGCCTCCGATTCATTCCTTAGAGTTGCGTCGAGGGGGAAGGGCAACGTAGTTGTTCACAGAAATAGCGATCCCAGATGATTTACGCATAATGTTTTCAATGGGCGTTTTCTCCTATTTCGGTGATACAATTTAGTGGACCGAAATCTAGTATTCTTTGTTGTGGAGCATGGGAAGGTTCTATAGCTTGTCAAACGCAACAGAATGAAAACGCGTTTGTTCACGAGAAGGAGGTGTGTAACGGACACCGTTGAGGAGGCATGTTATGCAATCCTCCGCATGCAGTGAAGGTTTTTATATGCCGTGCTCTGCGAAGAAACGTGGCGATTGAATCACACCGCGCCGGAACAAGCTCCTAACATCACATTGTAATCTGGGTGCTCACCAACAGCCTTTTTTATGACACCAGCTATTGTGACAGCACAACGGCTCTTCTTTTTATTTGTTCTGTGTTCACGTTACGATCTTGTAAGTGGGTGGTACAACCTCTTTCTCAGTGAGGGCGTAAGAGTAATAATTACGATACGTAGCCGCCAGCTGTGAGCTACATGTGGTGTAGTGAAGACATCATCATTGCGATCGAGAGGCCACGGTCATCGCTCTGTGCCATCTGACGTATGTAGAAATAACACCTTCCCTAGAGACGCACCAGAGAGTAAATATTGTACCTTGATGAATTAGAGGCCATTGTATTCATATGTGTTTTGCATTTAGTACTGGACTTTCATCTTATTCCTGAACATTTAGAAGGCGGAAGGTGTCTTTCAATATTGCAATGCGCTTTTAAAGCAGAATGTCAATAAAGACTAATAGTAGTGATTCAAGTCACTATCGTTACTATCATGTTGATGGACATAAAAGTTACCCTTTTCGTTTGATAAGTTCGTCTACAGCGATCGAAAAATTCTGTAACCTGGATCAACTGCTGGGAACGCTGGAACGCTCAAAATTTCTCTTGGAAAAAGTATTGCACCAGGTTTCCCAACAGCAGTAAATACAGGCTAAAATCAGGTCCTTTGATTTGGAACGTTACCAACGCACTCTTCATCATTGTAGACGGAGAGCTTCGACGCACTGAGATGCTCATGAACGCGTATCAATAATTCCTTATACTATTGCCGTCCAACTTCAGCACATTCATTGATGATGTGCCTTAGATTAGCGGCTGAGTTTCCTTGCTATGGTCGAAACCCCTCCTCTTATAACCCTTGTTATTCTCTAAAAATGTTTGTGAATAAATGTATTATATTCTTGTTTCTGTGTTCAGAGTTTTAGATAGGCTTGATATGTTGAATTGTGCGATGTGAACCATAAAGTGAACAGAATAACTTTCCAACTGGATATATTGTGAGTACAGAACGATGATTGAGGTTTTCAAGACTAATATTTCTCATCACTTATATAATATTATTGCACTCAAGAAGTTTAATTATTTATAAAATATTATTTTATCGTGTAAAACGAATTTTAATTGGGCAACATCGAATATTCAAAGATTTATTAAAAAACTTGCTGTTTCTACTGATGTACAACATTTACAAAGGTTTGTTTTGCATGACCAGCTTTAATGTTGAAAGGACAAGTTGTCCTGCAATTACAAAGGCTCCAGCATGTTTTTTCTACTATTACAGGTTCAGTAATTTTATTTATGAAGTATTCAGTCGAACACATACAGCATTTTGATTGACTATGAGCGAGCATTATTCTCGTATCCTGTTAGTCTGAAGAATGACATCCCGGTGGGGCTTACTGTAATAGACAACACATGCTTGAGCGCGGCAATAGACCGCTTGTTTTGCCTATAAGTCATAGTGTCATTTTTTCTTGTTTGTAAAGAAGACAGTAGTATTTTTATCCCGTCCCTTGCATACATGCTCTTAGCTTTAACAGCCTCATTCTGAATGAGTTTCTCTCCGGTGCTAGGCAGCAGACAGTGAATGAAAGCATCAAATTTATCAGCATTTTTTAAGCAGTGGCAGATTCTGCCTTAGTTATTTGCTTGCATCTGTTATTTGTGTGAATGTTTGTCGGCTCTAGGTGTCTCACATAACACTGTGCGGAGTTGTTTTGATCAACTACAAGCAAACAAACTCAGTGCTAAATATACTCTACGCAGGGCTGGCGAAATCAAGCATTATTAACTCTACTCCCCAATTTATACAGAATTATAACGACTATTGTTGATGAAAAAGTGTGCTAGTCAGGAAATAAAAAATTTCACGTGCCTCGTGCTCCGAGTAAATTAGCATTTTTCTCCATTAAACAAAGTTATCGCCGAGTCCAACAATGTTCTTAATCTCCTCAGAATAATGACGGTCGGATTTCTTTCAACTCTGACTACGATGTTCCATTGTTCGCATCTGTGAGTCTGTTTGGGTCGGTGGGTCTTGTTATATAAACTTGGCTTCGGTTGACCGACCCTAACGCGACATCATAAACTCCCTTTATTCCGGTCCAAATTAACTAGGATGATCATTGCCTGTGGACGAGCAAGCGCGCGATAAAATGAAGTCGTCGAAAGCACTGTCCTAGAACTTCAGTTCTGTCTGTAGGTCCCTCCTACCTGAGTCTAACCACAACGTTTACGAGCTTTTTCTCTAACGTTCGTGGTGGCCATAGAGCGTCTTCCGACGGGCGAAAAAGAAAAAAACATTCTCCAAAAAACTGACATGTACCTGGGATTGGTAGCAAAAAGAGTAGATGCTTATATGGTAGTTTTTTGATATTTTTATATTCGAAAGCTTGTTTCAATAACTAGTCTTCAACACGATTTGGTAATCATATTGAACTGCTATTGAAGAGAATGAAGTAGATCCGTCGTGTCCAGCACGGCTGTGCTGAGCTCATAGCTGCTGTCAACAACAGTGGTCGGAGTTTTACTGTGCGAAGTATTCCCTCGATAATAGCTTTATAAGCGGAACAAATTAGGAATCTATTTGTATGATAGTTCTGAAGGGTATTCATCATGCTTTCAAATGACCCATGATTAGATTCCACGACTGACCGAGAGGTAATAATTACTTAACTGAATGCGCTCAGTAATTGTCATCTGCTGCGTCTGAGCGATCTTCTAAGTAAGAGTAATTGTTTTAGACGGTATGGAACCATAAAAGATCGTACGTCTCCTGGTTGTCTCTAGCATCCTACGAATAATTGAATTTGTACTACTATATGCCGAACGCCTCTGTGTTCATATTCTTCTATACTGAACGTTTCAAAAACTGATGATGACACCTGAGATTCAACATTTGTAAAAAAATTATCCAAGTGCGCTTCACATTAGACTTTAATATTAGTTACGTTTTCGTTTATGCTCACGACGAACGGATAACTTGCGTTGTGTCTTCAATTTAAAGATTTTTTGCAGACTTCTATAAATCAATCGCATATTCTTCCAACTTTGGTAACGAAAGTAGGTAGGAAATGTGAATAGTAGCAGTTTATAATATACACAGAAACATTAAAAATAATTCTTCTTCCTCACTCATCCAGGTTGTTTCAGTTGAACTTCCAATTCTTCACAATGTTTCATGCAGCATATAATGAATTCAGAAATTCGTACCAAGAAATGCTAGTTGCTCTGTGGGGATTCTTTTGAAAAGAGTCTGTTTTTTCAATGTGAGGTCCAGCGGTCACGTCGAGTTAGCCAAGGCTACAAACTGCAAGCAACGCTTGACATTTAAACAAGGATTTTGCAATGGACAAAATGGTGAGAAGGAAGCCCTGAAACTTCCCAGCCGAGAGATCGCTGTGCTCTTTATTCCCTCCAAGGTTAATACTCGCATTTTTGCGGGGTTAATGGGAGCTTTTTTGAATGTTACCGTAGCTTAGCCCGTGCGTGAAGCTCCATGTTCGGGTTTCATGGGAATGTAGCATGTTCAGTCGAGAAGAAAATGGAGAAGTAACGTTCGAAACTCATGCAATTTTTCCACTAAGAGCGTTAAATAAAATAAAAGTCTCCTTGTTAGTCAGAGACTGCTTCGCTGCAATATTTTAGAACGCGAAATGCAAAAGTTTTTTTTTATAATTCGAAGCGCCGTAGTTTCGCAATTTTTCTCATTGAAGTGGTAGGCAACGATTCCTTCGTTCCGCTCTAAGACTTTTTGTATGAACAGTCTTGCAGACGTGAAATTTTATCTGGATGCGAGGTCAACTAATTCAAATAATTTTTCGAAGCATGCATTTAAAAATGAAATTTATATTGAATTAGAGAATTATGCTTGTTCTATGTGTGCATTTTCGCAATAATTTTGTCACCATGGCTCAATTTATTCTATTTTTTCGCCAACTATCAGTTTTCAATGGCACGAATATTTACGTTGTACTATTTATCGTTTGTGTTTGTTTCATAGAAATCAATGCAATGGTCGCCCTAGTTCATGACTAATCAAGCGTGTCTAATTGTAGGGTAAACTATGCCCTCCATGTTCATAGGTAACCAAAGTTGGAAGATTTATGACACTGACGGCAAGACACTGCGGTGGCGAGCACGTTCTCCTTCTATTGCCGCCCCATCACGCGTATACTGGACACCGGACGGACAGTGGGACGGCCTTCCTCTTCCTAAACGGCTTTCACAACAATCGGAACTGATTGAAAGCTATTCCACTGTAAAATACTACAAAAGCCAATTGCCAAAGTTCATTTCTGCATGAAACCAAAGCCGCTCAATGAGTAAGAAGTTGAAAATTTAACTCGAAAACTTGATCAACTGAAAAACTGAGAGGTTCGTCATAGTTTTTCTTGTGTTATGATCAGTGTTCACAGTTCTTGGTGGACTTATTGTCTTTCGGTGGAAATAATAAAAGAAACTCTTGTATTTGCTAAAATAGTCCGGAAAACCTGATTGTAATAACTGAAAGCATCTTGCATCCGTTCATCTCTTTTGTGTGTAACTTTATCATAAACCACACGGCTAAAAAACTGGCAAGATTAACAAGAGCTAACATAACAAAGTAAATTTTAGTACCGCAATCCGTATTAAGAAAGGATTTAGGAAGTTAAGGTGATTATTTGAAAATAGTAATAATCTTTACATGCCATGCATTTTCCCCTGAATCGGTGGGTTCTGTAGACATCATCTTAGAGGAGTAAATTATTGGCGAAGGAGTAAATTATTGGTAAATTGGCATTATCCTAGTTCTCGTGGTCATAGCTGTTTGTAAGTTACAGTGAAGCCTCAACAAAGTGTTTACACGACTGAACTGCTTCGAACTGTTACGAAGCTCGCTATTGTTACTAGTTGCTAGCAGCTTATTGGTATTAATTCAATCTCATTGATACAATACTGCGCTACGATTTTTAGACTAAACCAATACTAAGAGCCCTAGATTTTTGTGTACAACTAATCTGTATAGAAAAATTCAATTTTAGTATGGTGTCCTGTCCCTCTGTGAATATCCGAGTAACAAATTTAACGTGAGATTGACAGTTTTTGACAGAATATTTTGACGTATTTGGTTGAGTCACACTGTTGTGACTATTAAACTTACCCATATTCCAGGTTACACGCTCATCTTGAGTAAATCGAACTCACTGCTGTGTTCAACGCTAATTTGTTTGTATGATGCAAGAATATGGTAGGGGAAAGATTTTCGCGTTTAACATTGATATTTTGAGTTTCTGAAAAAAAGAAATATTACGTGTTTCTCGTGGATTTTATACACAATTTATGGCGTTATCTGAAAACGATTTGCATGACTATTTGAAACGGAGTTAACTAGATATTTTTAACACTGCTCAACTCTCAAAACAGAATACGTAATGAACCTCGAAAAACAGGCGCTGCCTGAACGGCTTAACTTTCGTGAAATTTAGCAATAAATGAGAGCAGTATAGGTACTGAGGAGTCCACCCAATTTCTGTGATGGCACGTACCAAGTGAGCCAGCTAGCAAAGCAGCAGGCATGCCTCCATGCTGTGGCATGTGCTTCACAAAAGCTACCAGGACCTCATGCTTAGAAATGTCGTACCTTCTGAGCTTCGCAGTCACTCACTGGAAGAACAGATGAAAGCTTTCCAAGGCTGATCAAAAGAAGGTAAGATCCTAAGAGACAAGAAAGAACCTGAGGAGCTTCAGGAATACCTCCCTAATGCCGCTGCACAATGACGCTTCTTCCTGCACGGTCTTGGTGGTGGGAGCCCCACGGAGCACGTGATGGCTGGTACTGGTGCTCATGCATTTCATTACAGCGCAATCGTGCTCTAAAATCTCTGTAGTGGAATCAATCCCTGTAAAAAATAATTTGAACCAGCTAATGTGGTACACTGAAAATGACTAATTAAACTAACAGAATGTGACTACAGAACTAGCGGAATGGTTCGTTCTTGGGCTGTTACCAAAGTCCGATGACGTCAATTCCTAACCTAATATAACAATTTTTAGGGGAATGCGAATTATTTATATCTAGCTACGTGCCGCATTTACTACAAACTTGACTTTGACTCATTATTCTTCTAGTCTTAAGGGTCCTTCTATTTCTGAAAAAACGTTAAGTATCACGAATACAGCAGGTCTTTCAATTCTTGGTCTGAGATGTCTAGTGTACTTCGGAAATCTTACCAGCAGCACCATGACTTACGTGTAGACGATGACTATGTACAGCGTCATTAGACTCGAACCTGTCTTTCAAAATGCGTCCCCGATGTAGAGGTAGTTGTGACTGGGGGTGTGTTCTGGGGTAACACGTGTACACTGTGATCATATTAACCATGAAACTTCAATCGTGCTCGAATTTTGTTAATGAGTTCTGCAAAAACGTGTACACGAGACTTGTGTAAGCAGTGTATTGATAACTCTTCATCTCCGTCATCAGTTAATCAGCTCAGTGTACATCAGGAGAACTTTATCTCTCTCTAAATTGTGTCAGTAGTCCACATTTGTGGGAATCGAGATAATCTTATAGCGTTTCAAAACAACTTTATGAAGATGATTGAGAGTTTATGAAGCAAACAGCTTATTAACTTTAAACGCACTAAGTGTAGAGAAAGAATGATTTTGGCTACCACTAGAGACTAGAATTTCGTCAGAATAAGCACGATAGTTTAGTATGTAAAACTGATCCTAATGAGATACATCATATCTGATTGCGACCTTAACTAATGAAGCACATTGAGTTAGAGCATCACAGAATGGACAATCTCGACACTGTCGGGTGTAGGTCAACTTTGGTTGATTCATCAAATTATAGAGTTAGGGGCCACAATCTCCACACTGCCGGGCGTAGCTCACTTACAGTGAGTTTCTCAATGAATACATGCGTGTCAGGAGACAACACAGGAACAAGGCTTAGCGCATTACTGCTCAGGAGCAACATGCATTAAGGGCTCAGGAGGGACGTCTACGACGTGCATGATTCATTGGGTGGTCCTCCCGTGAACAGCCCTACGTCAGGGCCGCTAGCAGTCAGCCTCCGATTGCTTAGAAGGATTATCGCGCCCGGTAAAAGAGAGACCATACAAAAGCCAGATGAACCGCATTTTTTCTCGACTCAAGAAGGGAACCTGAGCTTTTGTTATGACTCCTCTAAAGAAAGAATAGATCAAAGGCCGTTGCGATTGGGAGGGATGCCAAATGCCAAAGATGTGGTTTGGATATTGGAATGCTTAATTCATTTCATCACTCGTATATCTAACTCAAGAGATATTCTTTGATTTCAAGAAGTAGCTGCACGTACATGTATTCTATAATTTTGGATCATTGCGTTCGTGAGCAAGACCGATTGTTGCACGGTCAACATAAGTTTAGTTCCACGTATGGCTACTGGGCTAAGGATGAGAGCCTTGAATATTTTTCATTCTCGCTAATATTTTTTTTTGAGAGGTAAGGTACAACCATAATCAACTCGACTATTAATGTCCAGAACATCAAATTTAAGCGTCTCTTAATTGATTCAGTATTGCTGGCCACACTACTGCTTTTCCCAAACGAAAATGCAAAGGTGAGCCGTTATGGTAGTGACAAAAAATTCAAGGTGTCTTCGTTATCTCCCGATATTCCTGTTTTTATTCCACAGATCAATTTAGCAAACTCACACTGCGTTCACTCGTTAATATTAAGCTTTCAGATCATGTCCCTTAATACATAATAGCACATTTGATAGGTTTTTACTAGCTAAAAAAATCCATCTGGAGAAAAACAGCTTCGTGGCTCATGCTTTATTAAATTCGGTCCACCTCTGACCTCAATCAAGCTTGCTCAATTCATGCCATAGAATCATAATTGTGTCGCTTCTCTAATGATGAACTTTTGTCCTTTGCCATTTGCATGTCCGTAACCTAGCTAGCTTTCCCTTGGCATTTCGAGAGTAATTCTTTATAGATCTTTATTGTCCTCTGGATAGCCTTCTTGGGTTCGGAACATGATCCTCTTTGGCAACGTTCGGTCATCAACTGAGTGCTGATACAGCTAATCGATTTTATACGTAGAAAAAATTACAAGGCGTGATATTCTCATCATGAATTTTCAACTACTTCTTTGTTATTATTTGCAACATAGCTCGTAGTTTACTTAAATCAATCTCGTAGAAAAATTTGCGTCTAAGAAAGGTATCTTTTACCCATAATAACTGAGTCAAAAGAACTGTAATTTTGCCTTAATTATTCAATAGGAGTAGAATATACTAGCTTTTGTGACAAAGGGGAGAAAAACAAGACTATGAATCTTAATGCATAATAATTTTAAAAATATACAATCAGTTTTGAAATTTTCATGTACAGGGAATAGAAGAGGAGTTTTGGTAGTATGAAGAATTTTGATTTTAGAGAGTAAAACGAAAAGTTTGAAGACTTGTAAATTACTTTCAAATTTTGTGCTGCGTTATATTTCATGTACATAGAAGTCAGCATTAGTCTTCCATATGTTTGAAGTTTGGATAAAGGCTGCTTCCCATCTGCTCCGCATCCTCCCAACCATATATCTTGATAGAATCTCTCCTTGATCTCATCTGTTAGCGATGAACAAGTCTTTCTATTTAAGAACTTGTTGCTGACAGGCCTAATAATCATCAATCTCATCTTCGTAGTGTTTCATTTCTTCTCTCCTCTGATTTATTGCTGTGGTAAACAATTTCATTGAGAAAACTAGATTCTATTGACAAAAAATTTTCGTTAATTATTTTTAATTTCTTCAGTGACATATGAGTAGAGACGACTCCCAAACAACAGTTAACTGGATCATTAAGACTCAGTTCAACGAAGGAAAATTGTGTTCAGAGGTTCATACCACTTGCATTTGCTGAACTCTGAAAGGTCCTTCACATAATATGAAGAGCATCTTTCTTGAGAATATTTCGGTAATTAGAGACATAAAAGCCAATTAACAATATTTAGTTTTTGAGCATTGTTTGGTTGTCTTCATCACGCATTATTATCGAATGCATGAATTTAAGGAGGGATCTACATACCACTACGCAAATGAAGCTTTTTACTATTTTATATTTTCATGCAATGATAACGTAATAAAAAATGACATATGTTGTGAACTAAGTGTTTTTCATTTTAGAGTTTCATCATTAAAATGAGATATCATAATCAGCTGGGCATTTTTCTTGCGCTCCCAAAGCCTCAAATGACTTTCCATAATATATCATTTTGTTGGAGTTCATCCAAGGTGTGTTTTTCATGCTCTCATGACTGTGCAACATTCCAGTCTTGGAGAAGGGTAGAAATAATAGGAAAGGAAAACTGAATAACCATAATTTTTCAGATAGATATTTCGTTTTTGTCATGCACACTCGGTAAAATCGTCTTTTTCTAGGAGCTAAATGAACTGTGCGTTGACGATTCGTTTTAGAATAGTTACTATTCCAGTATTCCTTTTTTAGAATGATTTCTAAAAAATACTTCTTAGTAGAGTAAGTGCTAAATTTGATTACATATATTTAATATTCAGTCAAAATCAGTAGTTAAAACACTTAATGGGTTCCAGTGCATAGTGTTTCTGGCTTTGTTTTTCTCAACAATGTTTCTAGAAATCATTTTACTTTCACTATAACGTTCGTGCAAGAAATGCTCATCTCATTATTTGAGTGTTGCTCAATTCTATCATTTATTCCAAAACTATAACGTTTACGTCATGAACAATTGCTTTTATATTGTGTATATAAGGCGTTTCAGTATGCCCTATCACGCAGAACTAAAGAAATGAAGGGCAGTTTTGTAACGAATTAAGTAATCGATCAAAATCCATAGTAATCATATCTATTTTCGATCATGTCGGCATGCCTCATTATACGTAAACAGGTTCCTACCAATTTAGAAGTATGGCGTTCATTATAAATGACGCTAACAATGCTTGAGGAGATCGTATTTTTTCTAGAAAATGATGTGATCAGGCAAAATTCTAAAATTGCAATGGTTATTGACTCCAAGGCAGGTGGTAGTCATGTCCAGCTGTCATATGACCACAACCCGGCACCCATCTGGCACTTCCTCAGATAAAGGCGGCTTCTTGGCACCGGAGAGCACCTGCACAGCGGCGCATTTGTTGCGGCACAACTTACTATCCGCCTCTGCCTCCTGGCTGTGTTCTGCATCTCTCTAAACTAGGGTCGAATAGATGTCGTCCTGGATTTCTTTCGCTGGATTCTGTGATCCTGGGTTTCTATTATTAGATTTTCTGATTATGAATTGCGACAGATCTTTAGACTTCGGAACATGCTTGCGATACGTAGTGCTTCATAATACTTTGCAAAATTTAAATTCGCAAGCCGTATTAAAAGAAGAAGATGAGTAGCAAAGGAATCAATTTCAGCTCTGAAGCTGAAATTTCCATAGTTTATTCATCCAAACGTTATCGACTTTACGGACAATTATGCAGTTCGTGAGGTAAACTCGTAATAATGTTGATATTCTTCAAACTCGGGCATCAAATTTTTTGTTTTTGGGTCTCAAGGTTGTTTCTACGCTTGACCTCGTAACTTGAACGAATGTAAACAGGCAAACACTTCACAAATTGCTGCCAGCACCCTACTCTGAATGATCTATGAAATTATAGTTCTCAAAATGCTAAGTCATCACGCCCTTGCAATACAAATGAAATTTGTTGATTTGACTACTCACATGCGACGCATCACGGTTCATATGTTGCAAAGTGACTATTCAAGACTGTGATACAATTACATTTAACACTTTAGAATTCTTAAAGTTACGGCTTAAATTATTATTTCCCATGCTATTTCGAAGTCGGCTGCAATTGTGCAACGACAAAAGTGACAGAGTTTTTAATGACTTGCACCGTGCTGGAACAAGGCGAGGTCACTCTGGCTTGATCTCACACTCAGACAAACAAAATCATCTCGGGTGATGACAAAGAATCTGGACTTTCAAAACGCGCTCTGACTTCAAGAAGAAAGACACACTGAAGACCTTCTCCTGGTCGTAATGAAGTATTGAGTTTAAAGTAGTTCCAAGTATTTTAATTGAATCGGAAATAAGTGGCACTGTTATACGTGATTTCAATTGAAGTAAACCAAATTAGGTCTGTCTTGAGTAATGTGTTTGAATGCATAGATTTGTCAATTGTATTTAAGAGTCGCTTAAAACAAAAGAAATGTTAGTATAACAGTTTGTTTCAATTCTCAATTGATAACTTTATGATTCATTATTATAACTACGTTTGTTTTCTAATATTAAAATTAGGTTGTCGAATAATTTCGTTCGTTTTTCAAGGGAATTTAAGATCGAAAAAAAACGAATAGACTTTTTTTGGTCAACACAATATGTCCGCTTAAAATTACTGTAAAGTTCATCATTTGCTTTACGGTTTGCTTGAATGTTCATTTAGTTACATAGTGACCGAAAATTTGGAATATGTTTTTTGGTCGCATAACCGTATGCCACAGGCAAACATCAAGGGTAAACAAGTGACTTTCACTCTCGAATAACTAAAAAGGCGAATCCAGATAAAATAGTCTTTACTTGTATTTTGAAAGGACTTCATTTGCGGAACTATTCATTTTTGTGTATATTTATTTACGGCATTCATACAAATAAAAAAAATAGTCCCACAGTGAGTTTAGAGAACATCGGTTGAGTAAAAAGTTAAAGGGATTAACATAAAACAACGAAATATTTAATAACGATCTGACAATGCACAAGGATTTTTAGTTCATGTTTTACTTCTGGAATAAAAATTGAAAATGTCGAATGGAGGCTGATGAAGTGAGGTGAGTTGAGGGGGTACACAACATTCCTTGTTGTCTCCCTGCTCCTCTAGTTCTGCCTGCCTTATTCCCTGCAATCTTCTAAGATAAAGTAGCAGAAAAACTTGGTTTCGAAAGGAAAGAATCAATCGTTTTTGAATTGGTGAATACATTGCTGCTAATGCTTTTAGAAATATGACAAAAAACTCACTGATTAATTCCGTACATAGGAGTACATCACACTTTAATCCCTATCTTGAACACGTCAGACTTGATTTACATTATATTTAATAAGATAACATACCAATTTATCGTTTTTGCAAATTTTAAAATTTATGGAAATTTTGTATTCAGTAAGACACATTTGTGAGGGAGACAGGCTTTAGGCTCACCTTGAACCTGCTCCTCCTCCTCCTCGGTTTGTTTGCGAAGCTTCTGTCTGGATCACAGCGCAGGCTAGCGTGATGAACGACTACCAAAGCATAAATGATACAGGTATAAAAGAAGGCTCCTCTTTCGCCAGTACACATAAAATCATTGCTAAATCATAGAATCTGCATCCGGTCGTTTATTTATACTTTGTGGGGAAATATTTCTCGTTGAAGACATTTAAAATCTTCCCACGTTCAACTAGCAAAAATCTTGCTTGAAACTCGTCGCTGCTTTCAAAGTGACTCGCATGTAAAAAAATGAATACTCAAAGTTAAACTGCTCCACGTGAATCCAAGTAGAGCCACGTTTTACAAGATGTACACTAGAAGGATAACTATTACTGTAAAACGGCCTGATGCCAACGAAACAGAGGCTTTGCGTAGGACAAATTTTCGTGACTCAGCTTGTATCTGGAGCAACCTCACCTACGTAGTTCTGTTCGTCATAATGAGTTTACACGTGACCGCAAAGAATATCGAAAAAACAAAGAAACTAAATTGCAGAAATGATTCAAACCCAAAGTTTGTCAAAAAACAAAGCTTTTCAAGTTTTAGTAACGAGCTGCTGGGCTCGCTCTGAACAGCGCAGAGAAATGCCGAGTTTTGCCGTCGCGGTCCTAATAGCCGGATGCCGTGTCCGCCCTCCTAAGGTAGTTAGCGTCCGACTTCAAGGTCTTGGGAAAGCACGCTCTCCGGTAAACAGCGAAGACTCCTAATGCATTCATTTTCTTATTCATCAACTAGCTGGGAATGCTGTTCCCACCCAATTATGCAGTGAATACCCATTACAGGTCATCGACTTTGCAAGCTCTATTACACAACGGTAGTCTTTCATTACATGACACTAAGCCTTCGCATACGTATAATCAATTATATACTTTATGAATTCTTTACATGCAATCGCGAGAAATAATTTTTTCTTATTTTACTCAGTGGAACAAAAGGACTCTATTACGCTCGTCAGGTAAAATTGTCACTAGCATCATGATTGATATTTGCAAGAGTACTGATCAACAAATTTCAGAAATATGAAATTACTTCATAGTCATATTTCGTTTTTATAGATTTTTATATATTTAGCCTATTCTGGTCTACATCCCCAAAATTGACCAAGTTGTTAAGCAAAATGCAGAAATTCAAATTCTATTCGAGATATAGAATTTATTCACGGTGTCTTTGGGTTTAATATTCATGTTTTTAAAAGTGTTCAAGTCCCAACTTTTTCATTCAGCTGCGAAAAGCTTGCAATTTACTTCACTCGCTACAGTCTTCAAAGCTATGTTGTGTAAATTTGCTTGAAGTCACAAAAAAATAGGTCAAGAAATGCTTGTAAAATTTAGGACACGCTAATCTATCATGATTCCTATAATTCAAAACATCAAGAAATTTGAGGTCTGTCATGCAGAAGCTGAGCTCACCCGAAGCGAAAGCATAGTAGAGGCTGGCGTCCGTATGCAAAACAGGACCATTAGCGCGTTTCCCAGAGTGTCAGTAATCGGTCAAAGTGTCGACGTTGGAGCACGACAAGCATCAGGGGTTTGAGTTTCGAGGCTTCCTTGCTCTCAACCATCAATTATCGTTTGAAGTCACTCGTGTAACTTCAGCTTGGAGTCGGGCCGACGAAGTGGTTCACAAGCTGCATTCTATTTTTCCTGTGTTGAGCATTTGGGCGATCTGTTGCGTAGCTTTAGGTGAGTAAATGGCGAGCAATTACCAGGTGTAATGACAACGTCTCTTCAGGCCGTAATGACATGGAAGTCGACGGGTGACTACCGTGCCTGCAGTGCATAGTTGCAAGCGCGGCCGCGCTAGCTTGTTTGTCCCGGCGACAAGAAGTGCTCCCTGTCTGCTTTTCGCAGCCTGTTATTTTTCTTGCTTCACGAGAGCTGGGCTTCGTGGGTAACATTCTCAAGGAGCTCACAAAGAGAACTAAATTGACTGCAGATAGATGTGTGTTCTAACAGTCCTAACAGCAGTCCACAATAGTTTTTAAAAGATAAGCTCTTTGCGAAGAAACTTACAGGCAATTACATTTTTTATATGTATAACACGCAGGAATTCGTTTTAGCTTACTGGTGTTTTGGGGGATACAAATTTCAGGAAAAAATGTTGCGAGAAGTTATTTCAGCGGAAAATTGAAACCAAATCACATTTTAATATAGGGTTCTAAGGAGATGCATTATTTCTCGAATATTACTCGTTTTTCAGATCAAGACAGTAGAATAATAAATAGTTGCCTGTAATGAAAGCCTGTTCCGATTTACAGTGCTTGTTTATTGAATAATTTAGAGTTTACGTTCACGATTATGAACAATGTATTTTCAAGCTGAATAATTTATAGAAATCCCATTTTTGACTACAAGACTTTGATTCATTTATTTTGCTACAGCGAGGTGGTTCTTAGCTAGGATGCTACACAAATTCTACGTTGAACTAGATTGAAAGAGATTTTTTTCTTGTGAAGCAAATATTATAGAACGATGCAATAGACGCAATAATTACATCATTTATAAACATTCTTTGTTTTATTTTGAAATCGTGGAACAATAATTTTTCATCTGAATGCGTCTTTTTTTCTTATTTATGGTTGTTGTTTTTAAACACTTTAGTTTGTTACTTCAATTTTTGATACGGTAGATATTCGATGTACACCTCCTATATGCTCCTAATAATGATGATAAACATATGTATACTCCCAGTATAAGTGTTTGAAATTGCGTTATAAAACATTAGTATTTATGTGAGTTCTAACTCTTAAAGATTCCCCATTTCCCCTCATTTCCTCTTGGAGGAGGAGTCAAGTGCTTCTAAAATGAAGTGACCGTTTCTAATAAAAGTCTACACTGAATATATAGAAATGATTGAAAATTACCATGTAAGTGACGTGTACTTACTTGCATATTTCAATACAACACAGGATATTCAGGTGTACCTGAACTATCACAAGTATTTTATCTATCACTCGCAAATATTTCATGCAGTAGAGGGTGAATATCAGTTTCGACCTTTATTTTTTATGCGTAATTTCACAACAAATTTAGACTGAAAAAGAAGCGTATTGGAAAACGTCAGGGATCATGAAGGTTTATAAACACGATGCGAATCGCCGTTTTGAATTTGAGAACGCCAATCGAGAAATGAAGTCTATTAATTATGGCTTGAACAATCTAACTAACTTTTGCGCTCATTAAAACGTTTCACTTTCACTCATAATTATTATTTTTCTATTACTGTTTGTTGAAGTTTTTTACATCTTCGGCATCAATTATTTTATTCACCCTATGGAATGATTTAATTATTAAATTAATTGCTACTGTAATATTTCTTCTGTATGATAGGTCTATCCACGCTAAAGGGGATGTTAATTTTAGTTTAGAATTAATGTGCAGCAAGCAGCAAAAAGATGAACAACTCTAAGCAGTGAAATCAAGTTCCTAAGGTTGGATGTGGCATCATTGATACGCGAACATAATTTGTACTAATCATTTGTGAAACTTTTTTCAACGTCACTTTTGCTAAACACGCTTCTACTGCATCATATTAGTTGAAAACTATGCCAGCAAAGTTGAAGTAACTATTTACTTCATTTAATTAAGGACTAACTACAGAAGTAGTCCCAATCGTTTATTGAATGCAAGTCTAAAAAATGTGTGTTTCTTTCACAGTCGTAAATAGTGTATTACTTGATGTATTCAAGCGGTAGCATACACGCTTACTGGAAAGATTTTCCCTCAGGCTCTAACTCTTCGTATTAATTAGTAAACGAAGGGCTAGCTCTTGTAGGATTAGGCATTTATGCCCTGAACAAATGTTCACGAATTGGCTGTTAAACTGTTACGACATTCTTTTAAAGTGCTGCGAGCAAAAGCTAATTCAACGATAATAACCCTGCATTGTGGATGGTAAATTAAAAAGGCACTGATCTCCAATCAACGGATGCCAAAACCAGTCATATAAGAGTCAGGCACTCAGCAATACGAGTCTCGCAAGTATGTGATAAACAGAGGGGAACTGGCACGTCGATCCAAGCTATCAACGAAGAGTAAAGCAATTAAACGCTCTATCGTTAAACGATAATGAAAAAATGTACATCCGTAGATCATTCAGCTTTGTTTAGGCTAGGTATGCCTAATCACTTGCCTAATACGAGCTGACTATGCATCCAACCGTGAGTTATAATGAAGCAAAGCTTTATCTTTAGAATGCATTGGATGGTTTTCTCTAAAACAATACTTGTGGTCGCTTGAAGCTAGTATCTCTTATCAAAAAATGCTAAAACTGTTACTGAGAAGTTTGTTACTTTCAGTCCTAGGAATGCAGGAGGGAGAGTCTGCTATCTTGCGTTCAAGCACGACTACATTTTAAGTGTTGTTCTACGCATACATTAGTCTTTAAAAGAACGATAGTGACTGCCAAAAAGCCATGAGGTTCCCCGGGTATTGAACTGAAGCTATGTAGTTCTTATAAACACTCTCTCTCCCCAGAAATGGTAGTCACTACAGCAAATGTAAAGACACGTAGATTTAAGAATCATTTATGTAATTGTTCATAATTTTTCATGAGTTCGACCCAAGTCTTCTGGACTTCACAGTCAAATTCTAGTACCTTGAAACTATCCATAGTCACAGCATCGGCGGGAATTTCAGGTAAAGCACTTCAGCAATGTTTGCATTCACTTTATGTAGTACAGACAGTTCTTCGAAATTCATGCTTTTTAATTCAACATTTGAGTATTGGCAATTACTTGATACTTATGGCAATAATGTTATTACAAATTTATAAATTAGAAACACATGCATCAATGCCTCTTTTTGTACTCTACTGTATGGTAAACGCTAAGAGTATGCCAGCATTTTCATTCTTAAATTCACGGTTGAATTTTTAGTAGTTTGTCACATGGAATTCAGCTCAAGCTTCCTACATACAGTAATTTTATTTTCTAGTAATGCTTTCAGGAGCAGAGCTAACGTATTATTCTTGTATATCTTTTCCATACTTTTCTTGCTTACGAGATGGAACGATACTGATCACATATACTCGTATTTCACATATTTATGTAGAATCAACTTGTATATACATATACGTATAGAATATTTTGAAGCAATTATTGTCTGAAAAGTGTTCGAAAACTATTACTATGACACTGTTTCTCATCGTAACTCAAGTCTAATAAAAGGATCAGACAAAAATTATTGCAATGAAATTCTCGGATTCGTATTATTTTCATCAAAACTGATCATTGTGACGGATGAATCGTTGGTAAAACATATATTTCACTACGCAACTGCATCTATAGGTTCTCAATTGAATTTTATGTTTAACAATACTAATTGACTCTCGTATTTTTGTGTGAGACGAGTCTTATTAAATCGTACCTCGATTACTTCTCATTGCTGCATTTCTTTCCTTCGTGTGAGAACTAAAAAGTAGTTCAATGGAAACTTGAAAGCCCTGTTTAATAAATCGTTCTATTGAAACTGTGTTTACGTTCTTTTATTTTATATTTTAGTATGTAAGGATGTCAATAGAGCTGGAAGTAGTGTTCTGAGTTACAGCTGACCTTATTTTAGCTTAAAGAAAACATTGTGTGCACGCCATAACATCATGCCCTAAGACAAACTTTAGTGACAACGTACGGTTTGACTTCGTAGTTGTGACGCACGCCGGATGTTGGGCTGCTCATCTAGCGTATGCTCTGCTTAGAGACAAAAAAAAAACAGGACGTGGTTAATGAGCGAAGTGGACGGTCTTCGCTTATCTTCAGGTAATAATTTGAAAATACTCCCAAATTTTGGCCTAAGTTACAAGTAACATCACTTTGAATTTTTCACAGTCGTTTTCACATTGAAGGCTCAAAGAAATTTAACCTAGCAATGAAATCTCATCTATAAAAACTTTGCATTATACAAATTAGACATGTATTTTGGCTAAAATTCGGAAGCTGTTAACGTGAGTACAAAGTATTGGGTTTGAATGTAAAAACTTTTGTGAAAACAAGTTTCGTTCAGAAAATGACTCTTATTTTTAGTTCATGTACTTTTTTTCATCATCTGTATTTGATAGGTCTATATTAACTTGTATCAACGCCCATTTTTTATGCTAGCATATGCAAATGAGAAGAGGCGGAAGCTCCATTTTTCTCGAGATATGAGCGCTTGATATTCCTCCTGGTGAAGACTCAGCGAGTATGAGACGCCCAGGTAAATGACGTGCGTCCGGCAGCCATAAGAGAGCACGGCAGCTGCGACATGGGCAGGGCAGCCAACTGTTCATTGAGACATCTGGTGAAGCTGGAGCTATGGCGCATTTGACAGCTTTAAGGTTATTGCTCCTTCTGTTTTGCAAGTCTTGTACTTCCGAGCGCGAGACTAACGAGCGCGCATGCTTGAAACTGTAACATAAGGCATGGCCGCTCTGAGCATCCACCCTGACCATGCAGTAATAAACTGCTCAGCTCACTTCAGAGTACGTGGTGCGAAAATGTTTTCTTCAAACTCTGCGCTTATTATGAATAGTTTTTTATACTAAAAAATAGAGGCCCACTTAAATGAATCCCAAATGATTCCTTCATCTTGGGCGTGAATAAAAACAGAAATTACTTAATATGATGGGAGTTTTAATTGTATTTTCTGAATGATTTTTGAGAGAGCACTTCAGGCATCATTTCTTGCAATATTATTTATTTATAGTTTCTGCTTTATCAGATGCGTCATGTTTATACAGAAATTGCTATAAAGTGTATAGTAAATGTCCATAGTTTACCCTTCACCCTTTAAGCTAAAAACTATATTACCCTGATTCTGCAGCGGCATACCTGAAAAACTATCTTATATCGATATTGAACTATCTTAAGTCTATGTCGTTTAGATCATTTCGCTTGAATTGTTTTGTACATTCGAAAATATTTTTCACGAGCAAATTCGATGCACGTTGAAGGCCATTAAAACATTAATAGGAAGGGCGAATAAATCGGAGGATTGTGTGACTCCCATCCATCAGCCCCAGCTGTCGCTGTCTGGCATACGAAGCCAGCCGCTCTCATGGATACGTACAGATTGTCGTAAGTTGATGATTATTTGAGGGTGAATGTGACTCTTACGCCATCGTCCATTTTAGCAGCTGTGTGGCGAGTCTTCGCCCGTAATTTGCTTAGAGAAAACAACGCTTGTTACGGCTTCATGGGTCAGCATTTGAAATTCTTGAATAAATGAATTATGTTTGTGCGCTGGGTTTGTCATTCGTGTATTTTGGGCTTTGGGGGTTATAAAGTTCCAATTTTCTTTGAATGCACAGTGTTTGTGATGAGTTGCACCTTTGGTGCAAATCTTAGGGTTGAAACAGAGTGTACGTTTGGTTTTATACTTGAGCGTATTTTAGGTAGTCTCGTGAACCCATTCCTCACTTTGCTCCGTGGAGAAATTTCAGTCTAAGTTCATAGCTTGGGTTGTTTATAGCTACACATGCTACTTATAACTACATGCTATATCTTAAGGTCTTCGAGAACGAAAAAATGCTACACAATTTTGAAAATAAGATAATTTCTTAGGCAGTTGTGTACCTATTTCATGCACCTTTATATCAACCTATTGTCAGCTAAGATAAAAAGGTTTTTGCAGGAGAGAACGAGCAAAACAACTACAGATTTTAGAGTTGGTCTCAAAGTAAGTTACTACGTAATAGTCAGTGGTGATGCATCATTGACTTTTGATAGGACAATTTGCTCTTGTTGTTGATTCAGAATGTATTCTTGTTTTAAGCAAGACATAAAACCATGATTACAATGTCCATAAAATTGACTCCATTTAAATTATTTTAGAAATCCTTTCCTTAAAAATCCCGCTCACGGTCCTATTTCATGTATGATTATCTGATGTTGAATAAAAATTGTTTAATGAAGTAATTCTCCTCACCTTTATTTGTGAGAAAGAACTTTTCCTTATGCTCATCGTTTGTAAAACTTTCTCTATTACAAACACACACAGTTAGATTGGAAACTTGTTCTGTTTTCGTTTAGTATCATAATTTGAACACCTGGATCTTACATGGAGGGTCAAGTAGCTTCATGGCAGTTAATTTTAACAAAAGCAATAAGAGAATCATAGCATGAAAAATAAAAAATAGTGTCTTAGTAAAAATTATGAATGCTTAGAAAAATAATTATATAGTAATGACGACACAACTGCATTCATAGCGCGCCTCCATTACATGCTGCTTCCTGGAACATTGTTTGAAATTCTGAATATTTTTGTGTAGATTTTGGACAGAACGGAATGGCATCACATAATCATTTCGAATCAGAAATCAACAGTCTAGTTTCTGAAATTAATCTGTCAGAAATCAATCCTTCCTTGTATTCAGAAGTTGGGGCTTCACGCATTTTGGTAGTAACATTCACTTATTCTTACATTCAAACTTTCTCTAAATTGAGTAAATTTCTTGGCCGTCTTAAATGCACTCTAACTTTCAGTTCTCTTCACCAATTTTCAACTGAATCTACGTCAGGCGACTGGCTAGACCACTCATAACACTTCATTATTGTCGACAAACCATTTCGTAGTTGCTTTAGCAGTGTGCTTTGGGTCGTTGTCTGCTGGAATTCACAATTTTCTAACAGCCACAGCTTGTTCACCGACTCAAAAATATTATTGGATAAAATATCTTGATAGATCACTCGCCCATGCATCCAATGATAATATGAAGACGACATTCAACATGAGACGGAAAGTACAGGGTGGTGCATAAGTAACGCACCCTTTTAAAAAATTAATAACAAATAAACTATGAAAGGTATAACAATGGGGATAATTGCAAACGATAGAGGAACTCTTAAAGTTTATTTACATGTCGTATTCTGTCTACAGGTACCCAGTGTATATTGCGGTAATACTTTATTTATTATTAATTTTTTAAAAGGGTGCGTTACTTATGCGCCACCCTGTATAATTCAACGGTAGGGACAGTTTTCTCCGGACTGAATTCTTCATGTTTCTCCGTGCAGACATGGCGCCTATAATTGTAGTTAACGACTTTTATTTTTGTCTCATCAGACCAGAAAATATTGTTCCACTAGCTTGCTGGTTTTGATAAATATAGTACATCTTGGCAAAGAAAATTCCTGCATTCACATGGCGTTTTGATGAAAGGAGAACTTTCCCAGCGTCGAAAGAACTAGGACCTTGTAGCCGCAATGCTTTGGTCACAGTCTGGTGACAAACAATTCTTTCTACTGCTTTGAATTCCTTTACTAACTCTGTTCTTGTAGTTCAATGCTTTTCGGAGACAATTTTGACCATATTCTTGTTTGATCGAATGAAAATTTTCTTTGAAGCACGAGATATTACGCATAGAATACCTACCACTTAAGGATTTTATGATAAGGCATTTTTAAAAACCAATGCTGTTACATTTCTTATGTACCAACTTTATTGGAAATATACGTTTTTGTTTGTTTGTTTTGTTTGTTGAGAACCCGATTGGTTCACTATGGAAGGAGGTTTCTTCTATCTTCTAATTATTGAACAACTGTACTGAGATACATTTCAAGCTGCTTTGCAGTTGCCCTATAGTCTTTATCATTGACGTGGTCTTTGACCATTTGATTTTGGAGACCTAGTCTGAGCTTTTCGTATAATGTCTATTGGATAATTCTGACTGGACACTGCAGACTCAACACCGCAAATGTTCCACTGCAGGTGTTCTAAGAATGTGAGCATGTTTTTAAATTGCTCTTTTGATTTCTAAACCCTAAATTCATCTCAAATTGAATACAAATTCTGCTAGAAAACCAGGTAAAATTTTTCCACAAGTGTATTTAAACCTTTTTAGCCAAAGTAATCTGTATTTTTTGCTACTAAGTTTTTAAAAATTATCTATCACTTTTTGGAGTATTACTGTACTCATGATAAGAACATTATTCCAATATAATTTGGCATTGTAATTCTCATAATAATTTATTAAGATTTAAGCGAATAATTTTTTTTCGGAATATGATGAACACTTTTTAACCTAACAGTACATATACGTATGACACAGACAAACCTACAGAATGTAGTTACGCTCTTTCAAGTTTTCACACATTTAAAGAACATAGTATTCCTAACATTAATACACGTGTGAACATCTGAAATAAAAGCATTGTAAATGCACGTGTAACATACTCTAGATATAATGTTACACCTTTACGATATATCAGAATTGCACACAGCGACTTTTGCACAGCCACACCGCCCAGATTTACTCGAGGCGTGACGGTCCATGCATTCACGAGTTCGCTAGCAGTGGCCGTGCAAGAGAGCGTTGTGGAGCTCTCTGTTCTTGCATGGCGGTGATTTAAGAGAAACTGACCGCGAAATAAACTCATTGCGCAGTACTGATCAAGATATTGTTTGATATATCATCTTTTTAGGAACTGTCTCGTAGGAATAAAGTGCAAAAACTGGGTTATATATGCATTTCTATATTGTTCTTTCGTTGCAGCTTGTACAGTAACTTGAATTAGAGCTAACATTGTGTCCATCTTTAGTATTTTTCCCTCCTATCGTGCAGTTGAAAATAATACTCATCCTTCAGTGAGCAAGATATTTTTAAATGCATAACTTGAATGAAAATGTTATTAGTTTTTCAAAGACGTTTAGCAAATCAAGCTCGAGAAAAGTATTGTGCTGCTCAAGTACACGTACTCAGAGTTTTTGCATCAGAAGCAGTGCCGCTCGACTTCATCGCGGGAGTTGACGTATCGCTCTAGTACAACAATGCCAACATGAATAATATTCTGCAACTGCACTTGTGATGTATATAAGATTAGAAAGTACAATCGGCATACGCCGGCTTGGCAAACATCAATTGGATTGTAAAACATTTTCGAGCCACTGAGGCGGAGATCTGTCCTAAGTAACACTGACCCGTCTAGGTTGAGCACAGAAGAGAGAGTCAGTGCTTTTAGGCTGCAAATTATGCATAAGACGCAGGCCTCCCATGGACAGTACGCTTAGACCTGCGCTAGGAGTTATTGATGCGTAGAGCAGCGTAAGGAGCACCCATCAGGATAAGCCTGAGTCCTATCCCGGCACTGTGTCTGGGCCCTATCACGGCACTGTGTCTGGGCCCTATAACGGCACTGTGTCTGAGCCCTATCCCGCCACTGTATCTGGGCCCTATCACGGCACTGTGTCTCAACCCTATCACAGCACTGCGTCTGGGTCCTATCACAACACTGTGTCTCGGCCCTTTCACTCTACTGTATCTGGGCCCCATTAGGGCACTGTGTCTCGACCCTATCCCAGCACTGTGTCTGGGCCTTATAACGGCACTGTGTCTGAGCCCTATCCCGCCACTGTGTCTGGGTCCTATCACAACACTGTGTATCGGCCCTTTCACTGTACTGTGTCTGAGCCCTATCACGACGCTACGTCCATGCCCTATCACGATACTACGCCTGTACCCTATCACGACGTTGCGTTGAGGCTCTTGCTGAATAACTTGTTACAAATTGGGGAAAGTTCCACTTGAGGTACTCTAACGACTTTTTTACTAAGGCACAAATCGTTTTACGTGGATGCTATCAACTTTCATTCCAAATCTCTGTGTTTGTAAGACAATCGTAGAGCATTGCACCACTTCCTGACCAACCAAAACGAGAACACAAGTGACTTAGCCTCTTCTGTAGCTGGGGCTGACGGGCGCGGTTACCCCGCTGTCTGCTTCTGCTGAGAATGATAAGCGCGCGGCCGCAATAGCTCGCAAAAATTTCTGAGGTATGCGCTTAAATGAATGTAAGAGCCACTAAGCATAGCGATAAGCGCTTCCACATGTGCTTCTGGAGCAGTTTAAAAATTTTATTGAATACTCTGACCTTCACCCTTCTTAATTATTGCAAACATTAAACCAGAAGCAGGGACTTGAAGCAGTATGAAGTTTAGGATGCGCTATCAGAAGCTCCAAACTGGAGGGAAAAAAGGCAGCAATTTTCTCTGCACAGGCTGATGAAGCATGAGTTGCTCTTATGGGAGCGTCTGTCATCGCCCTGACTTCTCGTTAATTTGGTTTCACCATAAAAAGTCTGAATTTTAAATAGGGGAGGGCATTGCAAATACTCACCGCGCAATCAAACGTATGGGATAGAAATTTCTAATTGAAGTAGTGTTTAAATAGAAAATCTAATTTTCGTAACTCTAATTGCGTTGATACGGAGTACATGGGCATGACCATTTGCATTATGATTTTTTTTAGAATAATTATGTGAACAATTCATCCTATTAAGGGACCGTTATCGTGAAGTGCTTTTGTTTTTTCATGTGCAGTCATGTCCATGTCGTAATTTTAAGAAAAATATATCGTTTCACCCACCTGGAAAATTCCATCAAAAAGACAGCTTGATATTTTATGTTGGTTATTTAAATGGTGTCATTTTAGTTTGATTTGAATTCACACTCTTGTTTTGTGTAATTATATTAATACTGAATCGTAAGACCCTTTTTAACAGAAGGTAAGTATTCTTTCTTTTGTTGACTCAAAATTTGTGTAAAAAATGTCAACAAAAATGCAAATATAATTCATTCTTAATTTTATTTAATTACTGGTTAATCATGCTATGTTTGGTCAAATTTGTAAACTTTCGTTTGGTCTTATACAAATTGTATATATGATATTTTTTTCCACATTGTAAGGAGAGATTATTCCCTATGTCTTCCGTGAAAAGTTTACCCTGTAAATTCTAGTACAATCTTCGTCTGATAATTTTGAATCTCGTTTTACTCGGGATTCTCTCCAAGGATTATATCGAAGTTTTTTGAGGTGCATAAATTCACAACAGTATTTTCATTGGAGGGGGTCACTCTCTTGTTCCGGAGACGAATTATTCCAACAGATGATTAAAGAAAAAGGTGAAATTGATGGGCACTTGGAGTATTTTTCATTCCTGGAGTGCCACCTCATTCTTTTGGTTTTGGTCCAGTCGTCATGAAACTGTGCGTACTGTAGCAGTACACCTACCTCTTCTCAGGCATGACCAGATAATACATAATATAGCTATCATGCAGGCTAGAATGCTCTCACTTGGAGTCATTTTGCACAAGTTTCTCTCAAAATTGAGCCTGTAATGGAGTTTAATTTCAAATGTTCACAGTCTGGTTCATTGGACCAAGTAATAGGTTGAATGGCTCTTAAATTTCTTAATAATGTCTATTCGGTACTACAGCTGCGAAGTCTTCGCACAAAAAATTCAGTACTTCAACGAATTGTATTGAACCCTGTAGATTTTCAATACCTCAATATTAAAACTACAGGGTGTTTGAACATTCTATTCAATAGTTCTGGTGTACGACTCAGCTTTCATATTAATTTCTGTATACAGGGTTAAAAAGATGTGAGTGATACATGAAATTGTCATTTACACGGCTGACCAACATTCTCTGTCAAGGAAAGTTTACTATTGCTGCTTGTCAAGGACTAACCTGCATTCACTCACAGTTTTGATAAAATTTTTCATTTGTTGCGATTGAGTATAATGTCTATTGACGTTTGACCTATCCTACCTATTCCTCAAGCATTGAAAACTTTGCGTAAAATCCTGGTAAAAAGAGCGAACATGCTCGTAAAGTTTAAATTTTTATTCAGGGAACGTATAGTTCACCTTTACAGAAAGCTGCGAACAACGCTTGAATGCTTGAATGCATCAGTCAGACGAAGGGACGTCATTCAGCTGCGTGCATGACTTCCAGGTAAAGCAATCAGTACGGAATGGGTAGTAAATATTGGTGCTCAATGTAAGCCATATCTCGACTTGCAAGAAAATGCATTAACTTCTTTTTATTTTCCTGGTGCTGCAGTCTTTTTATGGTCCATGTGCGACGTTACTTATCGCAACAATCGCTTGGCTCAATCAATAAGATCGGTCTTTTTACGAGGAAGAAAGAACCAAGATTAGCCTTTCTTGGTATCTTCTTCGCCCATTGTGGAGGGCCTGCTGCCAAGGAAGTTCTTATATTGGCATCCGGTTTCTTTTCCCGAAGAGCTCGCCCTGTCACAACGTAACTCCTACTCCACAGATGACACCCGAACCCAACTTGAGCGTACGGAAATTATCTGAGGCTTCCATGCCGTCAAGTTTTACCAAAAACGTTTCACTTTGCATGCATTCACGATGATGTATCGTTATCACTCTATTATTTTGGTTAGGCTTTGGCTTCAAAACTGTGTTCATCATAGATTTTTCTTTTGTCTTCACGTAAACAGACTTCATGATCATCATACTGTCTTTCCGTAAACAGATTTTATCATCACAATACTGTTTCTGCGTGAACAAACTTTATCATCATAATACTACTCGCGCCGTCAGTCATAAATTGCAGGAATATAAATTGAATATTTGGGTCTTTAATGAACATTTATGAAATAACGTAACATCAATAAATGAAGGTAGAAATTCTTCTAGACACAATCTCTTCTATGAGGAAGAGGTTAATTGTTGTAATTGTCGGGTACATTCTAACGGGAACTTCAACACCTCTCATCGCTATCTCCAATTACAAAGTCAAACACGAGCCTCTGTTCTCATGTGTTATAGTTTCGTCTCGGTTCCTTCTGGGATTCTAGCTGAATTTCAGCCATTTATCTTCAGTTTTAAAGCGCTGACTTAACGGGGCTGCACAGTTCTTACTCCCAGCGCAGTTTTTAATTGGCTTAAAGATGGAGCCTTCAGTGGAGATCACGAACCCCATCTGGTTTGCTCCACTGAAGTGGTCTTTGCACGTGGCAATTTTCCGCTGTCCGATTGGCTGATAGACCTCAAGCGGGACTCAGCGTTATTGGCTGGCTGGCTGAGCTTTTTCACAATCCAGTTCCAGATAGAGCTCGTTAGTTGTTAATTATTTCGCTAAAGTACTTTTTATTCCGTATATTATTTTAGAAATTTTTGAACGCACTTGTAGTAATTGAACGCTTAAAGCCTAAAAGGATTTTTGTTTATAGTAATATAGGGATTGTGAAACTGATGCGTTCTCCATTGTATAAATTATGATATTTTATTCTGAAGCTAGGAAACTTTTTATACTTTCCTTAAATTTCTCATAGGCGTAAGCGAATTTTGCCAACAAATATTTATTTGTCCTGTGGTTTTGGTAGAAGGGAATTTGAACGTTACTTTTTTGCATTTGTATGATTTTGTGCTCTGAAAATTTTCTTTCCATATTGGAGGATAGTTATGCAATGAAATGGGAGAATTATATTGCAAAACAAATGATTTCCTGTTCCTCTTGCTCCTGAGATCCTGTATTACGTATAATTTATGATTTATTCACGTCTGCTTCGTGGGTAAATAGTTCAGCGTCGGGTGATGAGTCGTTCAAACCTGCTCTACTTAAGTCAATCGTGTAGGTATCTGTTTGCGCCTTTTTCCTCGGAAGCATTAAGGATACATGCGTATAAAAAATAGATAGGCTGAATAAAAATTATAAGACTTGAAAAGTTCGAATTTGAACTCAGCCTAACAAATGATCCTGTCCAGGATCGATGAGAGCTGCCTCTTTCTTGTTCCTCAGAGTGCTGAGCGAGCAGTTTCTTGCGGACCGAAATGATTATTCCAGATCTGAAGAGTGTAATTTAAATCTGACATTTTTATTTGAAGGTTTTTCATCGAATGATTTCAGAACGAATTTTATTATCGTTGATGACTGAAGGTGAAATGATTCCACAGAATTTTATTTTCAATTAAACAGTAATATATTTTACTCCGCCACTTACATAGTAGCATTTTCATTTTATTGATGGCATTGAAATTATAAAACAATGGAGAGGTTTATTCCTTCCTTATATTAATGTACCAAAGATTCATATTTATTCCACTACTAATTTTATATATAATTGAAAATTAAATTGCTGTGAAGCTACTGGCTTGAACTATATTCTTTATTAGAGAACCAGATGGATTTTTTACTTCAAACTATACAATCCCTTCAAATTTATCGCATTATATTTCTCATCATATTAGGCTAACTGAAGACCTTCCGCCACATCGCCTGATGAGTTCGTGCTGCGCTGGAAGGCTCAGCATTGTGAACTGGAGACCGGAAATGCTCTCAGTAGATGTACCTGCTTAGTTTTTGACGCTCATCAGCTATTTCCTACCGACTGAATAAGGAGGAAAAAACACAGTTGAATTCACTGAATAACGATATGATTTTTGTGAGAGAAAAATGTCGACTACTTTGTAAATAATTAATCGAAAAACAATTCTCGTAGTAATTTGTAATTTTGTGGACTGTTATAATTGAAATTTGTAAAAATATAATAAGTAAAAAGCATCGATGTGAACGTGTTTTATAATTCATATTGATGATGGGATCGGGGTGTAAAGTTTTTAATTTTTAATGAATATTGGCAAACTGATTTGAAAGACATGTCCGTTCTTAACTAATTGTTAAAATTTTTGCCACTCGCTCTTTAGTAATTGAAAGTAATTGGTATGTTACTTAGCTGAGGTTTCGGGGGCAACATTTTTGCAAACTGATTATCGAGAATGTGATAAAATCCCTGCGCCAAACTAGTATTGAGTTGTTATTATTTTGTGTTTAAGTTAATATATACATAATCATGCAAAAATTAAATACAAAAGTAAAATATCTGAGTTGAGTAGACATCACAATTGAGTACCAAGGGTGATACCATACATGCTGAAAGATATGTTGGAGTTAAGCCCCTGTAGTTTTCCAGACAAAAAGCTGATAAGAGCTTACTAATCGGATCGCTGAGATCGGAGCTCAATACAAAGCTTTTGTAATCTTTGTGATGCTGTCGATGTTGTTTTCCTGTTATCGGAATCTATTTAGCTCACAAAGCGAGTGATTGTCGTGCTGTTCTTGTTGGGTCGCTGATGTTACCGAGGACAGCACTTCAGTGAGATTTCTCTTTAATTTTTGTTTCTTTTTTGAAGAGCATCGGGACGGCGAGGACCGAGTGTGTGTCGAACATCAAACACTCGAGGTCCTTTGTCATCCTGTAGATCGATATGACAGCGCGATAGCGCTCTTATATCCATCGTATCGTAAGCCTCGGCCATCACAGCGTTGTCCATTTCTGCTCTTCCTGCGTGGAGTGGCCGCTTCTTTTATCGTCGTGCTTTGTTCTTATCGAAATGTTACACGACTTTCGGGCGCGTGCCGAGCCAGCGTAAAACGATACTTTCCGGAGCTATTAATATTTAGCTTATTTATGCTTTTGGTTAGTTAAGTTCTATTACGCAGTATGCCTTTTGAATGAAAATGTTTGAGTATATTCTCGACTTCCATGGAATTCACATTCATGAGTTTTTAAACCAGTGTTCGGTACTTCCTTTTCATGTTCTCACCTTCGATAAACAAAATTAAATACGTACCGTATAACATTCTCTGAAACTCAACGCAGAAATATCATCAGGTTTTCGTTGAGATCATTCTCATTGCACAGTTAATTTTTGTAAAATTGCAAGAAAATTTTGCGAATTGCTTTGAAGTTTAAGCAAGATATACAACTATATTGGAAGGCACGTGTACGTTTTTTGGTGGCCTATCATACCGAAGTAAATGACAAGTTAATCATAACTTCCAGCTTCAGATGCGAGTCAGCTTTATTCTTCAGGGAATTCATTATTTAGTTAATTTTTAAAGCAATTTATAATTTATTTCGATGATTCATCGGAGTTCGGTGTGTAACATGTTATCTGATTGTAATATTGTTGCTGGTCGCAAATATCGAAAAACCTGCAACTTTTCACCGAAACTAAGAACTCATAAATCATCAGTTTCTCGACAAGCCAAGACAGTGATAAATTTCCTGGATTTTGCTTCTGAATGCAGGAAGAATTGAAGCTTAACACTCGCTCTGTGGGTTGCAGGGCATCTTTTGAGTCTCGCCTTGCTGCCCACAGTGGTGTATTTTCTGATTTTTTCATGGAATGAACTTGTAAAAACTAAGATTGATGAAAATACTCGAGATTGTTGAGACGCTCACAGTGTCAGCTGTGAACTGTCTTTAGTTTGGATAATTTAGGAACTTATGTAAACTGCTTGATCAAAAGTGTACTATTTTTCTTTTTTGTGAGAAAGACTACTTACTTTACTCGAAAGAATATCGCTAGTAAAATGTTCAAAACCAGCACTTTAATTTTTCCTCGCTCCTCATTCAGGAAGAAATTTGGGCCCTTGAAGCTTAAGAACACCGGCAACAATCAGGCGTTCGTCTGAATGGAAGCTTCGGTAGGCAAATAATTATATTTTTTGTGGGATGTCATCGGTATCTCACCGCACTGTGGTTTACATCCTTGAGAGGCCACTTTGCTAGATGGCCCTTCATCCTGCTCCGGTCTTGTCATATCTACAATCTCTATCGATTTCCTGAAGATATCTGCGTTCACCTTAATGCAAACGATATCACAGTGGCTCTTGCATGCTCTCATAAATATCTGGTGACCTTCATAGAATGATAGAATCATGTTTTGATAATACTATAAATTCAAGTGTTGTACTTTAAGATAGAAACAATTTCCTACACTAGAATGAGAGGTAATATCTTGCTTCTATTAGAGTATCATAATGTAGCTTAGCTTGAAATAAGGTAAAATATGTGGGTAATGAAGTACTTTACATCCATTAGAGAATGGTATTCATTTAGGGTTAGTCTTTAGGAACATTTCATTGACCGACGCTCGAGAATATCGCTAGTAAAATGCAGTGCAAATTCCTTAGCCGGTAGCTCCTCTCATCTACTAGTCAAATATTTCACTGCAATTAACTTCTTTCAAAGTTAAAAAAAAAATAAATAAAAAAGGATGCGTTCCTAAACATATCTAAATCTTGCTAGATTCGTAAATAAAATTTCCGGAACGTACACGCGGTACGCGTTTCATTTTTTACGTCCGAGAAAATATTTTTACGACGATGCTAGTACAGTTCTGTGAAGTGTTTCATGAGTAGATGAGTCGAGGGATGAGTGTCTATCTGTCTGCACAACTAAGGCACTAGACAACTCTATCAAAGATCGGCTGCCTGAGAACAGATAGTCCCATCGTATGACCGCCTGATGCTCAGGCTCAAACGAAGATAAGCAAATAAAATATATTCTATCAACTTGATGACAAGTAATACTTAGGATATACTGTCCATAAATACTTCGTGTAGCTGATTTTCATGCTTTACAATGACTTATATGCAGGTTTGTCTCCATTGTGAATAGTTTGGTGCCAGTTTTAAGTACAACTTCAAACGTACGTTAGTGAATTTTGATCTTATTTTTATGTGTTTAGGTTAAGAAGAGAGCAGGTGGTGGGGCTCGTGCCGACTAACCGTCTCAGATAACAAGTATGAGTTATCAAGAGATAAGGAACCTTCACACCGGGCAGTCACGTCCATACACCTCGTGGCACCGTGCGCACCACCCCCTTTATATGTACATCTCATGTATAATTTAGAAGCACTTTTCCTTGCAGGAACGTTGGTTATCGTTAAGTAAAGGGTTGCTACATCCGTACAGGTAGCGATTCAGTCTAGAACAAGGCTTTCAGTAACGTACGCAACTCGTTAAGAGTATGAACCATGTATGGCTAGAACTATTACGTAGCTAATGCCTGCATAACGTCTCTTCCATCAATCCTTACTCAGAGGCCCTAGAATGACCGGGTCGAAGGCTTGGTTGTGCAGAACAAGCAGAATCTAAAACACTACCCAGGTAGCACAATTTTAACTTTTTTGTTAGTGGTCGTTATAGAAATATTGGAAGTCGCCAATGAAAAAAGTCATTCACACTGAATTTGTATTGAAGGAAAAAACGAAAGTTTCTCTTTGCCTCGAGGTTGATTATCGTACCATTACAGCCGCACGAGAAAAAATTCAAGTGTTTTTTTAATGAATTGTGATAATACACTTATACACGTATATCAAGTGTTAGTATGGATATTAACTATGTATAATCACTAATTATCGGGGTCACTAATGTCATAAAACTATGTGAAGGAAAAAAATGATCAGTATAATTATCGTTGCTATTTGTTCTTATTCACCATAGAGATTTTTATAATCAATGAGTATTATATTTATTTTTCCTTGCAATTTTTAAAGGCCTCAGTTTACGGTTTAAGTTTGAATTACCCCAATGCCAATTGAAGGGCCATTAGATTGATAAAAAAATGATGTATTTTATAGTAATCCGGCGTCTTTAGTATCCACTCTGCAATGATACATGCGTTGCAAATGTAGAAAATGTAATGTTTCGAAAGATTGTATTGTTTGATGCGCAAATATCCGCAAAATAATTAAATTTTTAGGATCCTAAAATTAAAAAATGTGAATTTTCTTCTATCTTCCTCACAGTGCGTGTTATTGAACAAAATGCTCAATAGGCTTTATTATATAGGATTGATTGATGCCTACTATAGGCTAGCAATTTTATCATGGTAAATGACGCCATTATGGTCAAAAAATTTCCTCGTCTGTGAATGTGTTTTGACATGCTAAGAAAATTATCGGATGTTTTGATTGATTAGTGACTTTTCTTCAGTCATACATTGACACATGATCACGATCCTGACTAGCTCTGATGTGATCTTTGTACGGTCCAATTCCTTGAAGAGTGGATTGTTCTGTTAGGCAGAAACACTCGTGCTGAGTATTAACTGGAGTTTGTTAAAGCGCAGCGCTAGTACGCTGATCATACACGCATCATTAACTCAGAGTTCAGTGTATGAAAACTTTCTTGAGAACTTTTCGATAGAAACGTGTTATTTTTTATTATTTTTCCGTCACTCGGAACGTTACATCTGGAACGCGTTCTGCCTCCCGTGAAATTGGGCGTTTATCAGAATTAAATAGTCGTTAACTAAGTGTTCTCTCGACTGTAAATGAACAAAAAAGTGCAATTTTGACGTACGCCTTAACTACATCGCTGATAATTCCTTAGGTAATTTGTACTATCCTCTTGCTCCTCTAATTATTACAGTTTTGCGATCTTGCCTCATTTTTACGACTGATTCTCCCTCATTATTTTTGCACGTTACCCCAGGTTTCTTTACACTTGACTTCACACAAACAGTTCAGTGCTCGTCTCATGTGACGTTTCAGAGGAAGATATTCTAGTCGTTTGCACTCGTATTTGTGCATGTCAATTATGTTGTTATGTCTATGCTTGTTGCTATGCACAAAGTAAAGAAATTTAGTTTGTGCCTTCATGACTCGTATTTCAAACATGCAATGATTGTTACCACAGATTTGTTCAACACTGATCAGAAATCGACACTCATAACGTTCAGCTAATTACACTCAACTTGTCTGTATTATTCTTTGTAAAACAAACAAAAGGGTGAATTATTGGCTAGTTGTTCTTCGAATATTTGAACCGTTTAGGTTTATTTTTATCACCTGTTCTGTTCATTTGATACCGAATTGTTTTAATGAGTTACCCAATTTTGCTGAAAACTCAACAACTTTTTCTTTAAATATAAGCAAAGTGAATCATTTTTACAGTAGTGCTGAGCGTCTGATGTACATGAGATGTAACCAGTTTTGTTTAAGCAGTGCTGCTAATTGTTCATATTTTCAGGTAAATTACGGAAATATTTCCCGGATGTTTTTCTTCTATTTCTACCCGACAGTTCAGCTTTACCGAAACAATCGTTACGTACTTGGCCATTTGTATCTTGGTTAATTTTATTCAGACATTCCTCGAACGTGCGTTAGTAGAACTGAAGCAACATTTCTCTTGCCCGGTAGGGTTTCAGAAGTAGCCAGTTCAACGACCAGGTGCGCGTGAATGCCGAGCAGCGGCTGCACAAAGAGACTTTTGAAGGCAGCTCGGAGATATTAAAGCATGACACGAAGCCTATTAGTTTACAATTCAGACGGTTTCTTAGGCCATGTCTACGCAATAGAAATGCTCGGCGCTCATCTGGAACAGCTCATTGAAATGTGTCCTGACCGCAAAATTAGCCTCACAATGCACGAGGAAAAAAATATTGCGATTTCTCGTCTTTCCCAGAGTTGGATGCGCAGACCGCGACGCCGCGTCATCGTCCCTGTGTGACGTCTTGTTGTGTTCTTTGCAAAATAATGGAGCATATTTTCCCACAGTCTCTTTGATCGTCTCAAAGGGTAAGAACAAATAAACCTTGTTGCTTACCTTAAAAGCTTTATTTTATGGAAGCCTCTTGAAGGCTATTCCTTGTTTTTCATTGTGTTAGGAAATGAACGTGACTTTTATTTAGTTGAGGGAGCAGCGGCGTACTAACACAACAAAAAATGTAATCCTTATTAGCGCAGGAACCACTAATTCTATCTAAAACATCTTTAAATTTTTCCTTGGAACTACTTTCACCATTGAACGATAATGAATTAACCGTAAAGATATTTAGGAAGTTTCCTCTCTCATGTCCCTCTGAACCACGTACAGTAACGTGACAAATTGAACAGAGACCAAATTTATCACTACACAGATGAGATCACTCTCTAAATAAATATAACTCGTAACTTCCAGCAATAGAATGGTGGCAAGCGTGCCTGAACAGCGCAGTCCTCAAACAAGTATCTTTGCGTTGATGCAACGCAAGATTTTACATGAGGCAGGCTCAAAGGAACTGACTTAATTGCCAAGGAATGCAGGATTCCCGACCGGACGATCACGGACTCGACCCAGCGACTAACGTCCTTCCTTTACTTCTTTATAATTCATTACCACAGCCTCTCACACAGGGCGTTCGTTGAACTGATAGCAATGATCATCGATCATAATCTCATGATAATTTATAGTTCGTCTGCCACGCGTGGTCACAATTTTAATCATCGCCGTACATTACAGCGCCTACACATGTTATGCTCATTTCAAGGGTCTCCTTGTCTACCAATTCAATTTGGTCTTGTGAAAAATCTTGGTTTAAAAATGAATAGTTACTCCACTTTACATTCGTATTGCATGTTTTTTTCATGTTAGCTTTTGTGATTTTTCTGTTTTCGTTGCAATGCATCATCTATCATACATTATTCTTGCACACTTAAAGTCTAATTTAGTTATCAAGTAACTCACACATCGTACTTTTGAGTTTATTCCTCGTAAAATGTCGTTTCGAATTGACAAATTATTTCCACTATTACGCTCAGAATGAGCCAATTCGCACTCGAATACTGAATTTTGTACGGTATAAACCTCCATAGAATATTTTAAACCTAATCATACTGTGTATCGATCATGATCGTGATCAGTTAGCTGTGATCTGCACGGTAATTTCCGAAGCCCAATCTTTTTTTATGAATGGCTTTCATGGAACAAAAGAAGTTTGGGCTGGTGTTCAGTAACCAGGGTGAAGTTCTACTCTGCTTAACCTTCGTTGTGGTCGATCATTGCATCGTATTTTTAGGCTTCTTCCCTCGCGTTCGTGACATCCTTGATGCCTTAAATGTTCAGTATTCATGTTTGAGATCTTTGTTTTTGTACTATTTTATCATTCTTGTCTGCAGAAGACTCTCTTATCGTTCCTGTCTATAACACCAAACATCCGGTTGTATGATTTCAGGCGTCAGAACTATATTTTTTATAATACTATCTCTTCAGTTTCTTTAGTCCGAAAATTTAATTTGTAGGTTCTTTCGTTTGAAAAGTCTGTTGAATTGTTAATGTCTTTGCAGCATATACATACATATGTACGTACAGTATTTGCTTGTCTGTACAGCGCCTTCATTTCGTTTATCTCTTCTGAGGGTCATTTTGTCTTGTTTAGTTTTTAAAACGTCTTTTGTGTGTGTGAACTCTCTTTAATTGAACCTATTCTTCTTTTCTCTCTGTTTATGATCTTTTCATGTTTTAAATTTGTCCGAAAATCTCTTACTAATTTCATTCTGCGGAAAGAACATTTGTGACAATATATTATAGTTATGAAAGCGTATCTTCCTCCATCTTTTAAATTCGAAGAGGAGCTTATCGCTTTCTATGACATTTTTTTCAGTATCAGGGCGTAGTTAAAGAATCTTTCTTCTTCTTCAATGTCAAAAGATATTCAACCAACGAGGAGACCTAATCTGTAAATATTTTGATAAATAGAATGCCAGGGTCAAGCTCGAATTCTTTTAATGCGATTAAAATGATTAAAGGTACTTGGAAATTAGGCCTTTGCTACGGGACGTATTAAGAAATAATGCTTTATTAAAAATGTTAGGATAGTTATAGATACATAACTACTCCAACGCACATGAAAAATAACTGGTGCAAGCTGACTCAAGCATATTTAATTTAACCAGGTAATGTTAACACTCAGAAATCCATTAACTACGCTTTTCATATGCGTTAAACTCAATCTCTGAGAAATATTTCAAAGGCGGAGAAGTTGATGTGTAGGGATGCAGAACCACTTTTCGAGAGCAGTTGTCGAACCAGAGACTTGAAGTTTCCCATCTTCTAATTTTTCTCCGAAAAGTCAACATTATGACTCTAAGATTGTGCGCTACTAACTCTATTTTTTTGGTACTTCATCTAAATTTTCAATTGATGTCCTCCTGACTCGAAAAATTCCTGCATGTAGACGCTGACAGTCACGCATGCTCAAAACTTCAATTTTTGTAGTTGTGGTTCTTCCGTTAAATCACTGATTGACTGTCAGATGTGGTTTTAAAACAAACTTGAAATTTAAACAAACGTTACATGGAGTTCTGGACTATCGAAACTCTGCTAGTCTGGACAATGTGGCACTTCCTTGCGTTCTGTACGATAGTTCAGTGGCATTTGGAGAGTAATACCACTTCAACAGTGGAAGTGGCATCACTTGAGGGAGACGATACCTGATGGAGATTACAAGGCTGTGCTGGTGATATTTCTTAGAGAAGAAAGAGAGAGACAAAGGTGATTCTGAAATGCAAGTATCTGAAGGTTTCGAACGAACAAATTCGAACGAGTTTTCTGTTCTTTTGTTCCCGAACTCATCTTTTGGTTCGTTCATTTGACGCTTTCGTTACTAAGGCAAATGTACTTGTCATTAAACTCAAGTTCTCTGTGAGGATTCTTACTTCCACGATCCTTAGTCTCCAGCTATTCATAACTGTTGAATGTGGGAATCATGACCGACACAATTAATGAGTTTCCAGAACTTCTGTCGTGTTCGACTTAAATTGGACGAACTCTTGAAGTAAAATATTTCGTGACGTGTTAAAGCATTTGGAGACTTCTCTTCGTTCTCATGCATTTTTAATGCCATTTAATATGTTCTCTTTATGTTTTTCCGTTCTCAGTGATTTGAAGTTACTTGAATTAATGCAAATGTCTAGTCTATAACATGAGTGCAATTCTTGCTCATTTTTTTGGCTTGGTATCATGGCTATTAAAAACTAACTACCGGAAAATTTTTTTGCTACGCTCTTCATCATAAAACGATGATTACACGAGCATAAACCTTCTATTTCTTATCCTTTTTGCTATATTGAAGTCGAATTCATTTCTGCTAAGTTGGAGTCTTTAATGTTTTATTCATACGATCCTGCTTGATTTGTTCGTCATGCATGTGTGCATAAGTGAAAAACGAGAGGATCAAATTTCCACGGTTATTGTGAAGTAACAATTGCATGATCACATAGTTCTTATTTTTTCGGGATCTTCTGCTGAAGAGTTTAAACGTTGCAGGAAGCCCATTATAACGGCGACAAATCGATCATTCTGTGACATTTGAGGTTGACGACTTTGCATATGAATTCAAAAGGCAGGATCAGCGCATTCGTGCATTAAGTTCAACGTTATTGACCGTTACCAAGTCCAGTGTATTTATTGGATAACAGCACCAAAGACCACTTAGAATATGAATAGAGTTGGCCCGTGTTTGACCTATCGACTTCTGGCTTTCAAACGCTAGGGATGAACTGAGGCGGAAACCGCCCCTTCCTCTCGCTTTGTCACATGACGGAAATATGAGCGCATAAAATTAGCCATTACACATTGATTGGCATTAACGTAAATTCCGAACTGAGGACTGCATTCGTGCTGATTTTCCGTGAATGCTCCTCCTAAGATTATATCGGCACGCTCGAGAGCTTCATAAGGCCTGGGCGTGAAGGAAGCCCATGTCGAACGGTCGAGCAAGCCGTGCTCAGTCGTCAGGATACCTTCTTGCGCGTTAATAGGCAGCCTTATACGAAATGCCACCTGTCACATACGTATCCGCAGGCTCTTTGTACGTGTTTTCTCACAATTCAATTTCGATCGTTAAGTAAACCCAAACAGTAAATTCATTTCTGATTGAAAGAAAACTGCATTTAGGATACAACAGTAAATCCAAGACAATTTGTTATGCTCGTTAAGTTTTATTCAGAAGCCTCATAAGATATACAATATATGCGTTACATTCTTTAAAAAAATAGCTCAGTAGATACTTGAAAAAATAGTCAGCAGCAACGACGCCAAGCCGCAAAAACTATCAGCATGCAATGATCGATGTAGCTCACGTTTGATAGTCACGTCAATGCTATATTTCATTTGAATTCTACAGAATTGGAAAGCTTAGTAACATTTGTATGCCATGAAATTATGGTACAATTGTAGCGAGGCATTACGATACTAAGAGTATAGTAGGAGGCAAGCGTATGCTTTAAGATTATGCCTCTGAATTTAAAGCCCGTGTATGTTGGTGCAGTAATAAGGGATGCGGCATTTAGGAGGAAGAACTAGCGACGTCGAGATTAGAAGAGGCATTGGAAGGATGAGCGCCGCGGCGAGAAGGCGCCCCACAGAGGGGCGGGTCACGGCGGTCACGTTTATGCCTTCAGCAGCAACAGCGCCAAACTAACCGGTCGCCTCCTCAGCAGGGCTCGGGTGGTGCTGCTGCCGCTGCTCTTCTTGCTGCCTAGCCGAGCAACTCGCCAATGGAGCCACTAAACACTTGCAGGAGATCTCGAGTGGTGGCGGCCGAGGCGGCGATTGCCAGCACGAGTGGGGAGGAGATGGAGGAGAAGTGGACTCATGTACAAGGTTAGGAGGCAGGCAACCGAGGAGGTGGAAGCGGTCAGGGCTCCGCTCCTAACATGAAAATATGCTTGCTTGCTGCACGACCCGGACCTGAGGGCGGAGTATATATATAGGGTCTCGTCCATATCACTAGGCCTGGGAACATGGCCTTCTTACAGTCATCGGATAACACGGCTACTCCGACGCCTCGCATGACAAATTGCTAAGAAAATTATCACCGTGTCTAGATAAAGTTTCTGTCCTGTAGACAAATCTACAAATACCACAGCATCATGTGTCGTAAATTTTAAGTAGTACACCAGGTTTATTTGAAGCGTGGTTGTCCCTTCGAAAGAATCTGTGGGAAAGAGAAACAAGCAGGTCATCATTAGAACTAATGCTCAAACTTCTTACTCAAAATAAATTTATTTTTCTTATAACCTCTTTTAGAGGTTCTCAGAATACTGGGGAACTCGTAGTGCGAGTTCTTGAATCATGTAAAGAAACAAATCACGCTTCTCTCTTGGATCGTGAGTACTAAAAACACATTCTGAAGTTGAGGTACACTTGTCATGAGAGGCTTCAGTTGTGAAAAAGGATGTAAAGAGAGTGAGGATGTGTTCGCCCAAAGATCATTAACTAACGTGACTTTGAATAACGCAATGTTTCACGCAAACATTCAATCACAGTTGTCACAAGTTGATGCCCGCTCTTGATGGCCGCACAAATACTCATAATTTTTGAACAATTACGTACGCTTTGAGAATTTCCTCGATGTCCATAAACCTGAAATGTAAACTCCTGTGCTTCAGTCAGAAAGTTCGCTTCCTGTCAAAGTACATGGATGAAAAAATGATGACGCCCGCGCACATTTGTTCTTGCTGTATGACATGGAAAAGAGACTTGGCCGGAGCGAGGGAACTGAAAGCTTCTCCGCTGAATCGGCTTTCCTAAAACTCGCAGTTTCCTGATGAAGAGGGAAAATGACAGGGCGATTCATGTCATGTTTAATGAAAAAATAGGAAAAATAATTCATGCTCTTGAATGCACTCTACGTTTATTACAGGTACGCTGAGATGTCAGTAAAGCTATAAAATATCAAGTTCATATTGTGCATAGTAGCTGTGTCATCATTGTTAACAATGCTCTTGTAAAATTTGTATCAACTTCAGAGAAATATTATAAGATGTCATGAGCTAGAACTCAGGTTGTGAAACTTGAATGAATTGTGAGAAATTCTTCAGCACTTTTCAAATTACATCTAGAAAACACATTGTTCTTTGGGAGAACTGTCGCATAGTCAAGTCAGTTTCGCAGGAATTTTATGAATCAAGTAGGGGTGTAATGTTCAATAATCTCAAAATCCTCTATAAATGTACTCCTATATCTTGTGAGTTACAAAAAGTGTAAAAGCGTGCCATTTTCTTAGTTTAAATAGAATATATGTGATACTTTAGGAATACACTCCAAACTATAGTCATACTCAAAAATATTTAAACATCGTTATGTGTTCTTTCTGAATAGTTGCCTGAGGCGTTTCACAGTTGAAAGAATATATTCATGCACACAATATATGTCACTTCCACCCTTGTTTACGTCTCATTGTTGTGACAGAAACAAGACAATTTCTCCCCTCCGACTGGAGATTGTTAAGTTAGAATATTAATTACGAAAAGAGCAGTTGGAGAGATCCCCAACCACGATTTCTTACTTTAGCACCTATTTATGCGCAGACAAACAAATTTTTTTTGTGCGAGCAGAGGACTGTGTTCAGTTGGAATAATAATTGTGGGCAGGAGAGCTGCGGGGGAAGTCAGCCGAGCGTGTCGGAGCCTCAACACAAGTTCTCAGTTTACATGTCACGGTGTCTGTGACAACATCACGGAATGACATCACGGAGGACCCGTCCATCCTCAACCATTTCCAGCTTACAGCATTCCACATCTCCAAGATTATTTCATGCTGTACTGATTACCTAAATGCCTGTCGCAAGAAAAGTAGAACGCATGCACTTTCAAACTAAGCATGTTTTCAACTTGCAGCACTTCGAATTAAGTTTCCAATATGTGCGTCAAAACGTGTGCATGACATTTCAGTGAAACTCTATATTAATATTAGGATAAAGTCTGGCACGTCACAAAGAAGAACAATGCCCAAACAAACTTGAATTCTTTTCAGTTTATAAAACACACAATAAAGCGTCGAACATGGCAAATCTCACGATGAAATTTATTTTGAAAAATCACGATAAGAATTTTTAAATCTCCAGTCTAAACTTGTTCTGCTATCATTTACCGTAGTTGTGAAGTTACTCCGCATACCTTTCCGATCAGGGGTTGGAAACATGCGTTGCTGTCTGAGCACCCATGAAGCGGTCTCCGATGCATGGACGTCGTTTTTCGGTCTCGAGGAAGGCAAGCGTGAACTGCCGCCTCGTGGGAGTCGTCCACATTTAGACCAGGGGGTGCCTGAGACAAAAATGTTACTGGGGGTGTGATGGTTAATTTATTCGTCTAGCCTGAAGATTTGTAATTGTTCTTTCGAGGAAGGTTTTCATAACTTTTGAACGCTTTCATTACTTCTAAATGTGTGTCCGCTAACAGAGCTGGTATTAACGGTAATGTTTTTATTAGACATACCCCACCCTGTTGTGGGTTGTTATTTAAACGTCGTGTTTATTTCAGTCGTACTTAAGGTAGTCTCATTATGTGCATCCGATTACCTGAACGTATGGTAGAAGATCGCCTTGGTGTTAGTTCAGCTTTTCGGAATGAGTGACGGGAAAAGCGTTTACGTAAACAAAGCGGTTCAGTATCGTTTGTTTGTAGAATGAGGCATAGATATTCGGGTAACGAATGAAACATACATTCAGATTTAGGATTCTGTACGTTTCGGACATCCTGTGCATCTGTAAGGTACACAACTAATTTATGTTCATGCACTCAACTACCGGTTTTTAATTATATCAAATTCTGCGATGTATATATTAAATAGAATTTACATAATTTCGATTTATAGTTTTCATCCACCCTCTTTGTTGTATAGCATTAGCCAATGTTCAAAGTCACCATAGGAATACCAGGGGACATCGGTATGTGCATGGCGCAATTAGTAGCATGGGGGCAGTGTTGCGCAGCTTCTTTGCCAGCGCACCAATTTACATAATACACGGCGGGGTCTTCGAAGCGACCCCTCCGTCTCACGACCGTGATACATAAAGCCGCGCGGGCGTGAGCCTCGTCCTGGTCAGACGTGACTGCTGTTCACGCTCATCAGCACTAACGTCAAATTATGTCAGCCACTCTCGACTGCTTGCAACCGACGGCTTTTGGTCGCACACTCGGGCTCATTCTGGAGTTTTCTTGATCCACCTTCATTTTGCCTGATGTACATATTAAAGATATGAATGAAAATGGTGCGCGAAGTTGGAGTTAGGATATATAAGGGGTTTCTTCACCAAGAGAAATTCAAAATCTTTTGAGTAGGAATGAAAAGTTATGTTGCATGATAGCCTGTTTTGAATAAGACTAGAATAAAGCTATAGAAACGAGCCACTTGGCTTACAGCATTATTAATTACAGCATATAAAGTCGGAGTTCAAGGTACAACTGAGCATCCGAGGGAAAGTCTGAGAAGTCGAGAGCTTATGTACGATAGTACTCCCAATTTCTACAACCAACAACCACTATTAAGGGCAGACACATGCTTGACCTTACTTGAAAATGAACTGATTTTTTTCAATAACATGTATTTGTGCTGGTAGAAATTAAAAAAGAATCTCATACCTAGATTTTAAATTGAGGGAGATAAACTGATACATAGGAAAGCTATTAGTCTCGTCATGGCTTTCGTTGGAACTTTCGATTGACTTTTATTATGTTTTAGAAAAAAACATGATAAATCAATTTTATTTTTGTTGGTTTTGTTGGTATTATTAGGGAGAAATCGGAAGAAAAAAAGATGAATTGTTTGTGATCCAGACTGCCTCTACAAATGAAAACCTTTATGAAATAAATTTAGCAAAAATCAACACCGATTCTAACTTTCACTTATTGCATTAAAAGTTCTAGTACGAGTACTAACTTACTACATTTTTAAATACAGACTTGGATTTTTAGGGGTGCTACTATATTGCTGTGCAATGATACCTCTCGATTTAAATTTCATGTTCACGAATGAAGTCAGACTTTGCAAACTTATTCTTAATTAATAATTTTCCGAATAGACTCGTTAACGTAAATAATGGTAATAGAATCTGTCACACAAATTTAACTGCATCTACGTCTCACCTAATTTTTTTAGCTGAATGACAAAATTAGCTTTCAAATCTTATTTTCACCGGTGAAAACCTTGCTCCATAGTCGAATTTCTCATTTGCGGTGTAATTTTTGAAGCTCAAATTCCTGTGTTACTTGACTTGAATTGCAGTGTTGTGTTCCTAATTCAAAGTACTGAGCATGACTAGTTGAAAGAGCGGAATCGGACGAAGGTGGTCTTTCATTAGCTACAGTTACAACATACACTGTGAAGCTCAGCTCGATCACTACACAAGGTGACCCGTCAGAACAGTTGTCTGGTGGTGGTTTGAGCATCCACCGGCTGCGCAATTTTCAGGTTATGGATCGTGGCCTGACAGGTGAAATTTCTGAACCGTTAATTCCTTTTGCTATCGCTCAGACTGACAGAAACGATGGAACTTTTCTTGGTTGAAGATCGTGCGCGAGGAGTTGAATTCCTCTTCTCCTTGTTGATCCGTTGACGTTTGTGTGAAATTTTTGTGTAGATGGCTCTCACGAGCAGTAGTTGAGGGTGGGGCGCTTCACTGAAGGACTCACCCGCACAAGAGATTAAAATTCGCAAACGCCAGAAACTCTTGCGGTCATTGCTCACCTTGAGTGAAGTCGAGATTCTCTGTAGAACGTGATTCGTGGCCTGGGAATGGCCGAGCTCTCGGGGTTCCCTCGTGGTTGACATTTGCTGCAGTGCTCTTATGGTCAGCGCTTGGACTGACACAAGGAGCTGCCAGAGAGGCTTTTCTAAGGGACGAATCGTGCTCCAAGAGTTGATAGAAGAAGGCGTGACGGTCACGCTGGTGCCCTCCTTCCATTCGCAGTGTTCCACTGAGCTTGGTCGTGATGGTCGTCCAGACTCACATTTGTCTCACGACCATGAGCGTTGTGCTTCATCGAGATAATATCTTGAAAAAGTAGTCGACGGCAGAGGCAACACTATATACGCACTTGCCGATCAGTTGGTAAATAGATTCATTGCAACTCATCTGTGTATATTAGATTGTACATATACTTGTAAGACTTGAAAATGGACTTACATGCAGCACTGTGCATAGATGAGAGCCTTTTAACGAAACAAACTAGAATGTTAAAACGTATGCAAAGTACGTTTAGCAATTAAAATTCTTATTTTAAACATTTCGAATTGTTTGAACACATTAAGAAGGGTTAAATTTTGCTTCTGTTGACAGTATACTGTACTTGACATTTCTCTCATAGACCCTACATTATAGCATAATATTCTAAATAAACAACGAAGAATGCTGTACTATATGATATCTAGTTCAAGTGACATGAAACTTTGATCGTAAATCAGTCGATGTGAATGATGGCAGAGGGTTTTTGGGATGGGCTCTCTACCTGTAAGACTAAATGGATTTGTACGTGAACCGTTGTTTACAAGCCCTATGGTACTTCAAGAAATGGTAGCTGAGCCTTGGACATATTAGTGGTATATCACGCAAGAAAAATTAGTTTTTGAAATAGTTGAGCAGACAATGGCATATTATCATTGTGAATATTTTGATGTTGATTAGATGGAAGAAAACTTCGCTACTTCATAAGAAAGGTAAAAAAGTGTTGTATACTTATTCAGAACCCTATGCAAGTGTCTTCAGCACACGAAAATAAGACAAAAATAAAATAATAAAAAAGAGGCTCAATTTATGTCGTCTTCAAGAGTAAAAATTTTAATTGCACCAGGTCGAACCAATTAAATGATATATAAAAATACTGTATATATTTACTTAACGTACACAATTTATTGACACTTGTGTTAAAAATCCTGTTCAAATTTATGTACCTTAAAATACATGAAATTGTCACTACGCTCAATACAATCAGTTTTGAAGAACATTTCGAGCTCGACTTGAGATTTCGCGTCTTGTGGCGGCCTCTTTTATTTCTGGAGAGCCCATTGTTGTGACCAAGTCTGGTATGAGGATCCTTTCTGCAGGTCCTTGGTACTCCGGTCCAAATAATAGAGCGGTCTTGTGAGCACCTCAATCTTGAGTAAAAGAAAATCGATCCTTTTGCATACCGAACAGGTATAATTTGCGTTCAAGAGACGTACACGTATCTCCTGATAATCCGTGCCAGCGCTGTTCAATGGCTGTGCAGGTAGTCCGCATCTGTATCTGTCGGTAGTAGTTAGACAGGCAGTAAAAACGGTGTTTGTTTAGAGAGATTGAACTGAATAATATGCTTACAAAATAATTAGGCTAATATACTATGAGCATCATTATTAAAGCCTCATAATTCAGAAGTATTTAATATTGTAAGGTTACAATACTAATTTGCTCGTAATCATTGAACTTGAAGCACTATTATTTTGAATTACCCTTATTTTCGCAGATGTTAACTAACATTTTACCTTAACTTACTCATAAGTGACAAAGTGAAGTTAACTTTTCTAAACTTTGCTCTAGAAGTTATATGCCGTGGCAAAAAATATTTTGATTCCAGTGGTGGAGTTTTTTCACGAATTGCTTAAATGTGCACAGCTGTTTTGTTTGCACGAAACCACATTTCCGATTGAGGACACGTAATAATGAAATGCTTGGTTATTGGAGAGGAATTAAGACAGTTTGCTTTAGTTTTTGCTTTAGGTATTTCAAATATATGGGTTATAGAAACACGAACTTTATCGAATGAGCCCGATGCTGAGTTTGTTTTTCTGTTGGGCTGTAGCGTAGTATATTTTATGAGCACTAAACATTTTTAGGTAAATATTTTGAATGATCAATGAGGAATACTTCTCAATACATCTGTATGCAGCTGGAAATATTTGATCCAAGACTATGAACAGTAGCTGAGACACAAATTATTCCTATCCCAGCTGATGGCTATCCGAAAGATACGAGCGATGCTTCCATCTTATTGTTCATCTAAGCAGGATTAATGTTGAACGATGAGTTCCAATAGCGCTCTCCTCATTCGGAAGTGGAAACTCTGCTCCTGGATTGTCAGAAAGAAGAACATCATCGAACCTGGGATTTTAAGGTCAAACACAGACTCACCCGCGATTTTTAATATAAAAGATTAAGTGTAGTATGTTTAGCTAGATCAGATTTTATAATTGATGAAGTGGACAAATTTAAGAACGGCTGGTAGACAGACTGGAAGCCCAATATTTGCCTCCATTAGAGTCATCATTGAGCTCGTACGTGACCAGGATCAGAGTGGCGCGTGTGAACTAATTGATGAACTTGCAGTTGTTCCTGTGTCTTTGTTCTTATTTGGTGTATACTTCAGGCACCGTACTTTCAGATGTGGCTCCAAGTTTAACATATCCAATGTTTTATGGTGTTTTCATAAATAGAACAAGCACGTTAGACAAGCATAATTGATAATTAACTTCGAACATTTCTCAAAATATAAAAATCGTACTATATTTTTGGATTGTTATTAAGCTATTCTCATATACCGGCTGTTCAATAATTATCTTTACATATGAATGTAAAATCAAATATTTATGTTAACATACTATTTATTTAGAATTCTTTGTGTTAACAAAATTATACGTTTTCTAGTTATTATATTTATTCCAATATCTATATTTTTTCGATAAAAAATAGTTATTTTAGAGTTGCATGAGGGTAGAAAATTTCAAACAGATATAACTAAAACTATATAAGCTAATAAAATACTTGACGAAAGAACGTTGAAAAAGTTCAAAAGGACAAGACAAGTAAAGAATAGGCTTGGAAAAGGCTGTCTTTGAATTACCATGACCTCAAAACTAATCAAATCTATCTAAGAAATGCTCTAAAGAAACTCTACTGTAATTTTGTACTAGAATCCGAAAATAGGGTTTCAATTGAGGTTTTGCAGTTGGCTCACTAAATGGTAAGTGCTAGTACAATGATATTTTAAAGATATTCAATGCTAATGTCATAATAAGTATAAAAGTATTTATGATTATCATTTGGTCGAATTTAGTTCTAAGCCTCCATGCATGTCACATTGTGTCGTGATTTGCTCGAGTACAGTTTTCTAGACAAAAACCTCGGTGAAAAATTTTAACAGCTATGCAGTCTTGCAGTGATCGAAACTTGTGCGACATTCAACGCTGAGTACGCTTTAAAACAGCGAATTCTTAGGTAGTGCATAAAAGCTGTGTAATTCTAAGAGCGGACTTGTGACAGAGCATGCGTGCTGACCACCCATGAAGCACGGAGCGGCGACTCACGGAGCATGACTCTGGCTCGCGCGTGCGAGACAATGCTGAGGTGTCTCTTTTGGCCTCTCTCGAGCGGACAGGCACAAGCTGCTTACTTCCAAATTGCTTGCCTTAATCCCACAATTTATTTCACACACTGCCAGATTAGGAACACCTTTCATAACTCACTCCGGAAGAATTAAAATTGGTAACGGAGGAGACGAGCGGCTGCACTTTCGTTTGAATAAACTTTGTATGTACACCTACTCGCCAGGGTCAAATAGAATTTTCTTTCATCTTTTGTTTGCGAAGTCCTTTTACTGTTCATTGTTTTAGTTTTCAGAGCTTGGTCTCAAGTAAAATGCTTATGTTTCATAATATATCGTTCAAATACATTCGTAGCTGTGAACTCTGAATAACGTATAATCAATTGTAGATAATTTATTTCAGTTGGTGGCCACTGTGAAATTCTGAAAAAACACAGGGAACGTGTACTGATGCATATTTTTTGACTAAAACTTCAGACAAATTTCTTTCTTATCCTGAACTATCTGCATTAATTTCTACGGGTGAATTGTATTTTCTCTGTTAGTTCAAAATACAATATCCCACTGAGGGCCCTCTCAAGTCAAAATTTATGAACAATTTTATAAATGAGATAATAGACAATGATTCCATCATATTAATTCTTATCAACTTACAAGCAGTCAGTACCAATCAAAATTTTACTAACACGCAAGAACAACTGATTACAGTTAACAATTTTATTTTCGTCTCACACCGCGAAAACAGTCTTCCCTAAATTTGTGTCTATGAGCTCAGTGTCCGCGATTCCTTCAATGAGAGATGGAAATGTGTGGTAAAGTCGACGCAGGAATGTAGTGTAGTTTAGCTTAGTCAAAGATTATCACTTGTTTGCGTCTACACACTGGAGCACCGAAGATGTGAAGCTCTGCACTGCAGTGGCGCGTGCGACCGCTGCTCTGACAGACTTATTATCTTAACTTATTATCTACTGATTACTAGAATAAAACTGAAATTAAAAATAATATTGGATTTATTTTATCATTTAACTTCCAAAAACTCTTTTATGCTGGTGAATTGAGGCAATTAAGTACATGAAATTGTGAGAGAAGACAAATATGTGAATTAATATTGAATTTTTAACTTCATATCTGGATATAAATCGTAAGTTTAAGAAATTTATGATGCCCCTAAAATGTATAAGATAAGTTAAAGTGTGTTCAGAATCTCATACAGCGCAATTAAAAGACTTTAAATCTAAAATTTCTGGTGATTCAAGAGGTGTGAGAGAATTGTGCCAACAATTATTGCATGCTAAATTTGGTATTTTTGATTTTCTTCACGGTTCATTCTTTACCCACAAATATGTATTTTTTGTTATTTTTTCGAATTAATGTCTGTAAATAAATGTTAAAACAAGAAAATTTTACCCATTCCTTCAACAGTATTCGTAAAGTTTCCAGTTTCGTCGCGGACTCGTAAAGCGCAATTCAGTCACGAACATCGCTGCTGGCTTTGTTATTCTCTGTCGAATAATTTCTTGCTGCACATTTCCTTTAGAACTTAACATCTGGGGACGACATTGCGTGCACGTCAGTTCAAAAATATCTGAAAAAGATATACTGGTTTTCTATTCAGTTGTATGTTGTATAAGTATGATTGAAATGGTACAACGGGAAAATCAAGAGACTTGCTGAACGAGAACAAGAGTGTTACGCAGCTCTTCTGTTCTAAGGGGATGTAAATGAATAATTTTTTATACATGTTCTATTTTTTCAGTTACAGAAGTGATATAAATGGGCCAAAAATATAATCAATTTTTTTAATCCTAAACTTTCAAACAATTGATTGACTTTATTTTATATTTAGTCAGATAGTATGTGTGAATACATAAGAATAGAATACGTATGTCCTCCTGTAAAAAGATCGAGTTATATACTCGTATATCCAACTTTCCGGAAGGGTATTTATGCCTGCCTTAATAACTGTGCGCTTAAGCTGGACGATTACATCGGTCGAGCCATGCAAAAAGGTTTCGTTTCCTAATTTCCTGTATACTGCACAGATGGATTTCCCCATCATAAAGCCTGTTACCGTCATCATATATTGTATGTATCTGATCAGGCCTTGGTAGTAGATACTAGCAAGACAGTGCCCGAAGCTAATTTTTATTCAAGAATGTATTTATGAAAGAGCATATTAATTTACAGTTATATGCATATCAATATTATGAATTGGACTTAGAAATCCGGTATTCATGTACGGCATTTCCACCTATCTGTGTATGAAATGCGTTGCGTTATTGAAGAAATGGAAACTCTGCATTTAAATGAGAGTCTGAGATTTCTGGATATTTTAAATCTGACTTCCTGTGATAGTGGTTACATCTCGAAATCACAGCTTTATGCGGAGTGAAATCAGTGCTCCAACGAAATTGTTTAGCATTCGAAGTCGATTAGTCTGAGCCCAGTTATATAAATCAAATGTTGCATTTTAAAATGAAAAGAAAATTTAGCTCCGTAAAATGTCCGCCCCCTCAATGCTCAATTTACTCGTAGCGTCAAATACAAGTTAATGAAAGATACGAGGACAATTGTATCATTGTTTGGTGAAACTGTGATTATCTCCTATCCTCGAAATACCTTAAATTATTTACATAACTATTGCAGCATATTCAAAGACTTATTTTATACTTCTAAGTATTGACTCTTCATGTACCTGAGTTAAAGTAAGCCAACGATAGCTGGAAATAGAAGAACTCATCATTCCTTTTTTCAACCCTAAACTATGAAGTATAAAAGGTGCACTGCTGTTTGTTTTATTTAATCTAAGATTCAAAGTCTTACGATCGTCACTTACTTCTCAGCAGTTTTCTTAGGAGTTTTCTCTAGAGTCTAGACCTTTAAAGAGTGCATTGTACATGGTAGAGAGGCCACTTCATTTCCGTATAGAGCACTCTCACTCAAGGAAGATCAGAGTGTGTGCTCCTAGTTCGTGCTCAGCCATGTTTTCTTCTTTTTTGGTTCTGTCATTAGATTGTCAATCGTGAGTGCAATCGATCGACGATGTTGGCAGTCTTTTTTACTGCAAGCTCATGGAGCTTCTTATTTTTTGGTGCTGGATTAAAGTGGTGGTGTTTTTAGTGGTGGCCGCTGCTGGCATCCCGCGGAGGTCGTGCCGTCAGGTCATGGGTGAGACCGCGCAGCTAAACGTGGGAGCGGCGGGCCTGCTGCTGCTGGTGCCTTGGGTGCTTCTTGTAGTTGTGGTGGCGAGGAAGCTTCTCAGGGTAGGAGGGAGGAAGCTTCTCAGGGTGGGAGGGAGGAAGCTTCTCAGGGTGGGAGGGAGGAAGCTTCTCAGGGTGGGAGGGAGGAGGGTCGTGGCTTTGCAGGATAAGATGTAGTGCTCATGGAAAAGGTGGTGCAGGTTGGGTCATGGGGGCTTTTGGATGGAGCTGCTGGCTTTGTAGAAGGTTGAAGAATGGAGGTGAAATTAAGAGGGGATAGTTATGAAGTAACAGCTGCTTGTACAAATGCTTTTTGTAGTTCTGATGAGGAAGAATGAAGTAGATTGTCTCGTTGGTAGGTGTGTCTAGTGGTACTTGTTCTACTTCTCTACAGATGACAGCGTCTTCAGAAAACAATACTTTGTGATTTAAAGGTGGGCAAAATTGGGTTAGTGGCGCTATGAATTACGTGTTTTTACTTCTAAATATAAGACTAATTCATACTTAAATAGTAAAAGTAATCTTAAATGCATGCAGTGGTTTTAATCAAAATATAAGTTCTGTTTTTTTCTTGTACTGTTCAAAAGGAGAGATTCTTAAACTCATATTATTTTACGGAGTTCTAATATAGCGAGACAATCACTGAACTGAAATTATTAGATGTTGGAACATAAATTTTGCAACGTAATTTTATTAGAAGATGTAGGGCTTAGAGGATGCATTCCGTAGGGAGTGAGGAACTTCGCCATTGAAGTGTTACGCACGGAAAATAAATAGTTTGACAGATGTGTTGCATACAAAATCCCTGGAAATTTAAATAAATAATAAATTAGTTCTTATGGAGAGGTGTTGTAAAATCGTCAGCTTAAAGTAAATAAAGTTATTGCAACCATGTTTCCTTACGTAGAGACTGTCGCTGAACTCTAGTTTTCAGGTACGGTATTCTACTGCAGGTGCCACATCAATTTGAAATTGACTTCTTCAGGACATACTTCTAAACATTCCACTGCAGTGACACATGTTTTGCATGTTAACGAACCTGTTTTGCACAGTGAGTTGTGAAAGTTTTGCATAGATGTGAAACATGGCAACTATCACTAAGTTTGGCACACTTTGATCATTTACTCTAAGTCAAAATTGAAAAGCCAGAGGATTTACGAATTTTGTAATCCTGAGAACTCAAGTACTCACAAAATTATGCATCGAGGGTATATATTGTGAATAATAAGCTCATACGAACCATGCGACAAACCATGGTCAGTTACATCGGTCTTTCATTCATAAAATTTATTGAATAAATAAATAGATGGTAGTAAATTGTTGCTTCCTGCTACTCAAGTACTAGGCCAAATTTCATCGTTTGTTGGTAATTGACGTTCAGAGGCATGAAGTTCTCTTCGTATACCCAATAAATTTTTAATTCTGTTTACATTTATTGTATATCCTGTCTAGCTCATGAAAATACGTATTAAAACCCAGTGTTATCACGCATTTTAGAGTCTCTTTGATAGCATTCCCACCACTGTACGTAATTATCAACTTGTGTTTGGACGACAGAGGCTTGCGTTTGTACCAAAATATTTTATTGTTTTTAAGAGACTTCGTTTTTGAATTTCCTGTCACTTGAGTAGGCTTCACTGATTCAGTATCATAAAATTCTGGCCAGAACACGACGCCACCGACTCTTTGTTGACGCCTCGGCCTGTGAGGAAGAAGAGGTTGCCGTTTCTCCACCCAACTTGCGCCATTCGCCATCCTTCTAAGGCTGATCGCTGTTCGTAGGTGAAAAGAACTGCTTAAAACTTGGTCCTCATATTTTCCTGTGGGTCTATTCAAGTTTTTGACGTTGTGGTTATTCTCCATAGTGGCCCGAATGGCGGACTGTACACTCTGTACGTTCTACTGAACGTTCCTGGTGGTATATAATACTAGCCTCGCTGTTGGCCAATGGATTTTTAATTATATTTCGCGTAACCCTAGTCAATGTTCATATTGAAGTAATTTTTTTGTTACCCTATCCTCTGTTGCGGTACCAAATGGTGTAACGTGACTCCTGGAGATGTAATCTTTACCTTTTAACTTTATCAGTTCCAATTATTTCAGTTTCTTACGTCAGTGAAATCGCACATACATCTCCTATTGAAAACTTATTTCTAGTTTTTTCAGCTTCTACTGACGTGTGTATTGTTCATACTGCAAAAGTAATGTATGATATATTTGCCTAAATAAATCATTTTCATTAGTATCCAGATATGTGACACTTCATATAACTTTGCGAGTTCATGTATGTCTATCGACCGTCGCTTGTGAATGATGACCACAGTACATGTAGAGGCAACACGACTCTGTACCCGTAAGCTGGGGCGAGGATATTACTGTCCACGAACGATGATAAAATGACTAGAATATTAACACTGCAACTCCTGTTAGCTTCCTTCTACAGGCTTTCCACTCACAAAATTTGCTTTCATATTCATTACAGCTTTACAAGTCAAGACACAAGACAGTTATCGTCAGTAAAGCAAAAATGTTTTTCTGTCATTGGGTTGATGTTGTCTTGATGTTCTTGAGGCACACATAGAAAGCGCCTGGCTGTGCAAGACGAGAGGTCGTGATGACTTTTTTCATCAATAGTGGGTAAGTAGGCATAGTAGCTTATTTTTGTGATATTCTCTTTTTGTGATATTCTCTTTTCCTACAGAAGTTTCAAATTTACAATTACTTGGTACAACTTTAAGTATCTGACTACAAAAATTTTTGGTTACTATCGCAAAGCCAAGAATCAATAGACTGAAGATATATGTGCTGGATGAAAAGCTGTTGTTTAGGTTGAAATTCGTTATTGAATTATTTTTGATATGGTATTTTGACCATATCAATATTTATTTATTTATATGATATCGTTATTGAATTCACAAAAATAGTGAGGATTATCTCTAAAATTGTAATGACTACTAGATAAGTTTTGTGAACGATGAACTGTTTGTTGCATAAGCCATTGCGCAGTAGGGATAAAGGCTTCTCTTTCAGCCGTGGACTGCTGGAAGAGCTGTCGCGAAGTATATTCGTGCAATTCAATCTAACTCCACTCTAGATAATGGTGCAATGAAATCGCCCGAAAAATCATCTGGCTCATAATTTAGCGTTCTCTGTGGCTGTAATTCTACACTTCGTGATTCACATGGATCTGATTACGTCTTGCTGGGCCGTAAACTTCACTCCACGGCTGGAAATGTTTAAAAGCAATGGCGAACATATCAGTAAAAATTATGCTTTTGAGCTGATTTTTCGTTCTCTGTGAGCTACGATAATTTCCCTGTTACTCCGGATTGAAAAAGCAATGGAACCAGGATCTGTAGGTAAGATTGGAAATTGTACGTCGTTTAGATTCTGAAGTTCATAACATTTTGTGGATGCAGATGTAATCGCAATGATATAATTTCAAAAATTAATTCAAATATCTAAAAAATAGCTGTTATGAAGACTATTTGTTAGTCTTCTTGCTTGTCCTAAGGACATCAATAAAAACAAGACTGTTAGTCGTAAGTTTTTTAACGCTGTTTCTATTAATACATTTTTATAGCTTTACACCGGAGGTTCTTATGTAATTATAACGTAAACAAGAGACTGTTCTCAGGCCCCGCCTCAGGTTTACAAGAAGAATACCGCTACCTCAGGCCTCTGGAGTATAGGGATGTTTCCCACCGTTCTCTTCAGTGTGCTGGAAGACACAAAAAAAGACTCAGTTTCGAAGCTACCGCGCGAGCCGCGCTCGCTGGATACAGGCCCTGCGGCAGTGCACGCTCTGCCTACCTTTGCCCACGACATCGCCTCGCGGACCTTCATGCTTCGGACCTAAGCCACTTAACTGCCACCACTAAACTATATATATGAGTGTGTCGAGGTTCAACCCAAGCGCTCTTTACACCTAGGGTCTGCACATGAAAGTTTCAGACACTACATACCAAAGCCTGTTAAGTGAGACCACTAACCTATATAGATGTCCACGGTCGACAGCAAGAGCTAAGCTTCTATAACTGTCTTCCATACGGAAAAAAGTTTTAAAAAGTTTGTTTGTTTGAAACAAGTCGAATAAGAACAATAAAATATGTGTGTATCTAAACGGAAGAACTTCCGTAATGATTACTTATAATGTTGGATTATAATGTGACATATAAGTGCAAAACTTTGCATGCAATTTATTTAGAATTCGTAAAGGACGCTTCGGAAGAAGATGGTGTTCCTGGGAATATTTTGCTTGTCTTTCGTACAGTAATTTCCTATAATATTAGTGTTTTCGGGCCAACTCACTGAAATGCATGCCTCCAGTCAGCAACAACTCTTTACGCTAAACTTTCTCACGACAAAATCTTGGGAGCAAGAGTAGCGTTGGACAACGTAGAACTGTCTCTTTAACTTCACCTTGGAACTCCCTATACTGACGAGAAACACGCGTCCAAATATTTATTACCTGTACACATTTTAAATTTAATCTTTTTATTCGTTAAACAACTGCACGAAAGATTGAAAATTCGTTGATAACTCAAAGCCATGTTTTTGCGAATTCCTTAAACGTGCAAAGGCTTCAGGTTTTAACTCGTTGCGTTCCCTTTACGTTCTTCTCTAAATAGCGAGTTGGTTTCTTCGTACGAATTTCAGGGAGACAAGTTCATCACGAAGACCTAAATTTGTGTTTGACAGCGACACTTTAGCTGAACACCAGAGACAGCTGAACGCAGGAGTACCGTACACGTTGCAGTGTTCACAAATCAGAGACGTGGACTAGAACAGGTCGTTGGGTAGGTAGTTAGCTTCCTAACTTACGAAAATGACTGAATTGGAATAAGCTATGGATAAAAATATAAAATCATCTCATTTCTTTTGTTCGACCAAAAACCTAACCACATAAAAATACGAGATACCTAGTTAGCTCTTAAGTAATTCAGGTCTGCCAAGCCACGAAATTGAACATACTCTCAGATGATATCCCTAATATCAGTTAATTCACATAAATTATTTTCATTTAATAATACAAAAGGCGGATACATTTCATTGTCGTGTATAAGTTTCGGTGTAAAATTTCATGTAAGTTTGAACGTGGGACGAAGGACGTACTTAAGAGGAATATTTGGTAGCGTTATTCTTGCAATTTGAACTCTCTCAATTAGATGGTCTAATCGCTTCTCCGTGTGCGTTTAAACCTTATGAAAGGCCACATTCATTGACTAACTCGGATGGCATTCAGTGGAGGCCGTCGAATTGAATCACTATAAACAGAATTTGATTATTTGAGCTGTCTTATTATTATACGTTCAGTAGTTCTTGTGAGTTCAGGTGGCTTCGCATGCGAGTGCCCCGTGGGCCATAGGTTATATTAGGCAGCGTCGTGCCGCGGATTCCTCTGGTGATAGAGAATCAAATCGCTGCCGAGTAATGACGTGATAGGGCATTCGCGCTCAGTAATGGACAGGGTTCACTGCCTCAGGCATTTCCTAGGCTGCACAATTGATGAACGTCACTGCACGGTTATGTGTTCTGTCATGTCGTGCAATGAACATTCCCACACTTTACCTTACTTTTAGTGCACGGAGAAACTTGGAACACGACGTCCATTGCGTCGTAAAAGTTTGCTTCACATTATTTTCTTGACAGTAAAGTGTGCTGCTCGTTTGACACAAATGTGTGCAACATACATACATACATGCAAATGATTTGCATAGTCAACGACTTATGTCATGTACGTTCCTGCAAACTCGGCAAAGTATCACTAAGGTTTACTTTAAACCTGAACATTCTCTGCTATGTGTGCTATGAGGCGTCATTGATACCGTCAAAAAATAAGTTGCTTCTATCTATTTTTCAATAAGTTTGATTTTTCCTTGATTTTATTGAATTATTTTTCAAGCCATATCCTGCCTAAATTGTATTCTTGTTTTGTAGGTCTTCATATCATATGATTTCGCTCGTTTTCATTACTGAAAAATATACTCACTTGAAAATAATTCTCATGAGCAGTCACAAGGTTGCCTCGACTGTCTTGGCAAATGTTA
>VCRD01000529.1:169658-222718 GCA_006783055.1 Trinorchestia longiramus
TAAGAGTGCTATCGATTAATAAAACCACAGATACTTCAATCTTAGAGTTCATTGTTGCAGTGAAACGTAGGTATTAATTGAAATTGATGGTATTTCCAATTAATACAGCTTGTGATTCTTCATTTTGACGTTGTTAGCAAGCTGCTTAAAATTGTTCAAATTCTGATCAAAGATCCATAACTTTGAACTCGTACGTGGAGAAGCCGCTAGTTCACCCAGAAATTTATTCTGTAGAGTGTGATTTTTTATTCCTTTAGGAGGACGCCGAAACATATTGGTTTTCACATGTGTTTTTACGCATCCCAGTTATTTTCTTCCAGAGTGTCCATCATTGTTTCACAGTAGTGAATATGCAGACATTTCTGGATCTATCACTTAATTGAAGAACGTTAGAAAGTTCATAAACGTGATTAGTTTACGACAAATTAAGCATTTATCAGAGAAACAATGCAGTAACATGAATTGTATATTTTATCATAAAACTTAGGCTTTGATTCATCATGCAATTGTAAAAATTCTCTGTCAGAGTGGCCGGGCTTAACGCTTCATCGAATGCCTGTTAGTTAAGCCCAAATAAAAATGCATAGAGCACATGTAAATGTTAACGCACTGTTTTTCTAAAGAGAGATAAAATTTTATTTTACCAGTTGCTTATAATGTAATTGATTTTTTCAGATACTGAAAATGACCGACATGGGTGAAACATTCTTTTAGTTTTTTAATCGCTTTTTGCACATGGTAGCCAATGCAATGTTACAGTTGTAAGTGGTTTTCCGCGGTCGTCGTTTTCTGGTGTTAATTTTATTATAGCATTATACCAGGTTAAGCACATGATCATTAACTGGTGATTACTAACGATATTCAGGCCTGCAGATTTTATCGTAATAAATTACTTTTAAAGTGTGGGTAAATAATCGTGCTATCTGGGCTATAAATATTTTGCTTAGAGACAGTTGTCTATTTTTCAGAGCAAAACTCGCTTGCAGCATGTATTCGCTTTTAAAATTTGGTGAGTGACACAATGAGTTTACCCTCTGCATCATAGAAGTTCATCCTCAAATGAATGCTTTCATATCTGACACTAGCTCTTTTTCTGAAAAAATTACTGATTATAATCAGTGACCTTTTTATTGGGCTCTGAGACATTCTAATTTTTTCGCCACGAATAATGTCATTGAACACGATTTTAATGTGACTCATTAGTAAAAATTATTGTTGCCTCTAACTGCGTTGATCACATTTTAAAACACAAGCTTCGTACATTTCATATTCTTAGTACTTGTTTCTTGAAGCTTGCTTCTTGTTCTGTAAACTGATGCACAATTATTAACATAATTCAGAAAAATTTAATCTTGCAAAGATTCTAAATGGATGTTGCAGCAAACAAACCATATAACGTTTGTTCTAGTGAAACGATAGTTTTCTGAATAATTTTCTATTATATTTACATGTTCTCAATTGTGTGCATGCATGCCTAAAGTAATCTATCATTTGAAGAAAAGCTAAGCAATTACTCCAGAGTTATGAGGAATTCAATGATTTTTAAACGCTCATCAATCATTACAGTTTCGTGGTGGACGTTTTGATATTTTGAAGCTCATTGGTAAAACATGAAAGGTTTTCAATTTCTGGCTCCTGAACTATAATTCTCCAACCGAAACGAATTTATTCCGCCCAGCTTCCATGAGAGCGGTTTTTTGAGTGCTCTACTATTGACGAGCTGAGCACCAAAATTACAATACTTTCCAATTCATTGCCTCTGTTGCATATTTTGGGAGCTGGACGCTGGTTCAGACAGGTCGTTGAAACATCAATTCGGAGTTGATTATTTTTTCTGCCACAACAGTATTATTGATTGCACCACTCTTTGTCGGGAGCCATTGATTGTATTTGGAAACTGCGTCTTCACTGGAGAAAGATGATACGAATTTGTATTTCATTTCGAGGAGCTATCTTGACGAAGAGATTAATTATTGCATCTTTCAGACTTCCATGTGGATAAAAAACTGACTGTTTGATCATCAGAACAAAAATGCGTGCGCATAGCCTGAAGGAAACGGGCAATTATTCCTGTCGAAAATATCATTAATCTTGAAGGAAAAAGTTCGATACTGATGGGGCTGTCGACAGAGTGCCCTTTGGCCAAAAGAGCAAATTGTGTGGTGTTATAAAGTGTCATTTCAAGGGAGCGTGTCGTGTCGTGACTGGACGCATAAGGGAATTATTTGAGCGAGCTCTTTTAAAAATCCTTCTCAAGGATACCTGCTGGAGCAGTTCCGTGAATCTCGTCTCTGAGCAGACACTTGAGACCAGCAGCAAAACACGCCTGCAAATGTCACACTACTCTTCAAGATAGTGTAGTTAGACCTCTTCCAGTGCCAAAGAATTGAACAAAGGTAAAACTAGCTCTTCCAATGGTCTTTGAATAGCCTCATGTATGCAGTGATAGAATGTCAGTTTTAGAAGACACTGGGAAAAAAACTTAGATAAAACATTCTGCATGTTTAAGAATTGAACGTAAGACGTTGGAGGTCTTTCCTAACCAGATATAAAGTGTCCATTTTAAAAGACATTGAAACAAGCGCATATCGAACGCTGCACATGTCCAAGAATTAAGCAACAATAATAATGGCAGTTCAAGGCTTTTTACTATCCTTAAATAATGCTAGAAGCGTCAATTTTACAAGACGTACCTACACAAACGTTGAAGAATCAGTGCATAATCAAAATTGAACGAAGGTTAAATAATCCTTTTGATGGTGTTTCGAATAACATTAGATCGAGGTAAGAATATACATTCTGATTTCTTTTGATGAACTTGGCGGTCAGTAGATTAACGAACCTATAAGATTTAACACAAGCAATAATAAAGTTCATATTTTCACGTGCATCAAAATACTGAATTTTTTTTAACGATCTGTGGAGCCTTTATGCTCAACAAATATTTCCTCTCAGCAGGAATTCATGGAGCTAAGAAGTTGGAGGAAGCCTATTTTTTGCTCAATTGTAATATTGAAAATCAATTAAAAATAATACGCTATACGTCAACCCCAAAGACGGGACAAAATTGGAAATACTAACACAGAGTTTACATCCATTCACCTCTACATGACGAGGGCTTTGTGTTTGATTGTGTAAGTATTTATAAAAAGCAGCAGATTACAATACTTTACGAATTAGGCATGAAATAACATAAGCAAAAGAATACCTTACCTGGGTGAAAGGAAAATAAAGACGATGACGATTGTTTTTGACCGAAGTTTGTAGGAATGCACATGAAGAGGCACTGATAAACAGGTTGTTAAATGCAGTTTCCAATTAGTAACAAACCTTCTCAAGTTATGGGGACGTTTCATGAAAGAATTCTCTGATTTTATGCTAGTATTGCTTGCACGAAATATCTTTGATCATTTGTAAAAAATATTTCTGTTTACTGGTTTCTCCTGTCTGAATGCCTGTGTATGCTGCTATGGTTTTGACAAAAAACTGAAGCTAGTTTGTTTTACGAAGGTGTTATCTTCTTTCTCAAAATGACGAAGCAACACAAAACAGCCGTCAGCACTCATGGCAAAAAGAAAATAATTATTTGTATCGTATCTTTTATTGCACTCATTTTCAAACAATGCAATAATACACAATTATAGCTTTTTCAGTGGAGTTTTGAGATATTTGAGTTAGAAAACGAAACTGCAGAGTCGGTGATTGTCATAGGAGGAAATTTGAGTAATCCTGATGAATGAGCGTTGTACATAGAACGCTAGAGTTATATATGATTCAACTAATCATGTATTTAAGATACAAATGGAACACGGACTAAACTATCATGATGCTTAACTTAAAAAAAAGATTTATTAAAAAATATGTTCCTTCTTGTACCTTGTGCTATATTTGTATGATACCAAAGTACATATGTATTACAAGAAATATTTTAACCATTAATTTAATTTATTTTTATACTGCTGCAGTCTTGAATCTTTCTGGCGAACGCATAATTTCGAAATTTAACCGGAGTATGATAACAATAGAGCATTACAATATGTTTATTCATTATTTGAATGCATAAAATAAACTTGATTACCCTTTGGTTAACACAAATACCAACGTAATTGAATGTTGAGTGTTTGTTAAAGTTTGCCATTCTTTCTGTAAGTTATATTAGTGTTAGAACTAGTAAAAAATATTTTTCACTATGTTTCGGAAAACCTATGTTTCGAACTCTGTGTACAAGTTTACGCACGAAAGTTAATGATTATAATTTTGTTAGTGAAATGTTAAGAATCATTCAGCTAAAATTTGTTTTCCTGCTTTGTTTCGTGAAAACTCTATCAGATAAGCCAAATAGCAAAAAGTGATGTACCAAGATTGCCCTAACATAATGGGAAGCTGTGTTTAGAAATAATATCTGTTTGACGCTCAATAATTGAAAATCTCGAGATAATTTTATACAGCCTTATAAATTCTGTCAGTCATACTGTTTTCTGAGAGACCACCTACAATTTGCAAACATGGAGTTGTCAGATCACGACTAGCTCTATTCGTTTATCTAACCCGTGTGTTAGGCCATTTTCAACACAAACATTACCGTTTTTACACTCAATACACGCAAAATTTACAGAAGCAAGTGTACAATCAACGTAAATGCCATCCAAGTTCTTCATTCTGGAAACGTTGCGAATAGAATTTTGTTTACTGAGCTAGAGTAGAAGAATCTGTGGGCTGTGCTAAAATTGATTTTCATGCTATGTTGAGTTCTGAATAAAAAGTATCACTTATTTATCTAGTAAAATGCGTCATTTTCTAAGATTAGTTGCAAAAAACAGGTGAATTTATGTTCGTTCCGACCACGTAGCGGTGGTCAACTTGTTTTATTCTTAATTGGTCGAAAACGGGTGATGCACTCGAGCATGCAAAAGTTACTTGTGTTAGGCGGCTTAATATCTCCAGCTTGAAATTAACTTTCCAGCTTATTCTGTTGTTATACTTTTTATTACTCTCGAACACCGTAACACAATGCTGTGTGGGCCAGACTTTATAGAGGTAAATACTAACTCTACTAGAGCCCATGGAATTGTCTCTGTAGCAGTTGTACATTACATTTTCAGTGTATAATCGTAGGGTGTATGATTGTATGACCCTTTTATATTGTGAAGCAGGATATTTAGTAGCCACTTTCTGTGCCAGTAGCTTAGAGTACTGACGCGTAGGCATCTACGCTGTAGGGTAGCTATTTGCATGGACGAACAGGTAGATGGTTACCCGCGACTGCTCATGATGCGCCTTAGGCTCCTGTGACGAAGGTCCCACTTTCCTGCACCTCTCCCTCTCCTCCGCAGCAAACATCAGTGTGGAAAGAAAACTACGAAGAAATATTCTTGGCTAGTGCAACAACTGATTGCAGATCGTATATTTTTCTTTTCAGGTGCCAGAAGTAGTCACTAATTCAAGGCAAGCAGCAGCAGCAGTAACGAGCTGAGTGTTTGGAAAGCGAGCGCGATGTTGCAACGCACGTTCGTTCTTTGGTTTGACCGAGGTGGTGGTAGCAGAAGTACGGTGGACGAGAGAGGGGAGGGAGAAAGAGAGAGAAATCGTGTTCTAAAGAACTGAGAGTTGGGATCCCTGGTAAAGGGTGGGGCTCATCACGAGATCCGCTGCTACCCGTTCTTTTCAGTGGCCACAAATGATCGCAAAAGGCCCGAAGACCGACTTATGTTCCAGCATCGTCCTAGCTGGAGTGGTGACGGCGTGGTGCCGGGACAAGCTGGACCAGTAGGAGAGCGCGGGCACGATTGTCCAACCGTGAAAGAGAACTTTATAGTGGGCAGCCCAGAGTGGGAACAATGATTTTATGAGGCAAGCCATGGTTTGGGTCCGCGTCAGTAGTATCTAATAAATTGCCTCTGATGGTTTAGGTTGGTTAATATTAGCTGACTGGCGGCACTCCTGTTATTATATAGGCTTCGGTGGCTCAAAGGGTTCAAGAATTTGACTGCGACCACGAGGCTTAGACCATATTTTTTATGCACAGGTATGCGGAGCTGTAAGCGATGAGTCCTGCTACTCGTTCTTGCTCATCGTCCTGGAAATCAAAAGTTCTGAAACCCGCTAGTTTTTCAATTTGACTGTAATATTGTTTCAACCCTGGAAAAGCGTCAGAGTCCACACCTATAGTGTCTTCGGGTTTTGTTTCTTCACAAAATGAGAATAAATACTAAACACAATCTCTCTGCTAATGGTTAGGTTAAGGTTTCTTTGAATATAATTCCAGTGAGCAAGTATTGATAAAATTAATAAAGAAGTAGTTTAATAACGCAGACGATGAAAATTAAAAACATGAAATTCTTCTTTGGCTCTCTTTATTACTTGATCTATTACGTGGCTGATCGAGTTTATAAAATCCCATTACCATTAAATTGTCAAGCGATGGCTTATCCTACCCGACGCTTCCTGCGATCCTCATTATTCGATGTGCAGAACGAACAATTACGGCTGTCTTGTTCTTCTTTGAAGCCATACATCAACTGCAGTAAGCTGTTTCCCTTTCACGACAAAAAGAAACTCACCCAATGATGAAACGTTAGCTGAAAAAGGGCCGTTGATTTTCGTCTAGATTAATCTGCAGTGTTCGAGATGGCCTTCACTGAGTCGCCGTATATGAGCTTACCCATTTATTTTGAAATCTCAGAAGACGCTTATTTTTTTTGGTGGCTCCTTATAGAACGAGCACAGTTTTTTCAGACGTCTTTCAAAGGGTGCTTTTGGATCGCAATCTCAGGAAGTTTTTTGTACTGTTCAAGCTTCGTTACTTTTTGGACTTGCGCAATGGCGCCGAGGTTCAACGAAAACGCAAGTAATTGTTAAAGGGATGATGGGGCATTTTAAAACGTTATTAAATTGCACGCGTACCTCTTAATATCGGGATGAGATGCCTGTGATATCGTAAATGATCATTTAATGCACGCATCGTTCTTACGAGGTGAGCGTGTCTGTGAGAACGCTATGTTCCTCTGACGCCCCTTGCACATCCTCTTGTACGAACTCAAAATGAATTACATACGGAGTCATACGCGTAACTTACGTATTATGAACTATTATGCATAAATGATTCATGAAGTCACATCTATCGCTTGAAAACAGAAACTTCAGCCCTCCACTTCCAGTGGCTAATGAAGGACACGATAATAAAAGAGGAGACACTGCTCATGTAACGCTGTTCCTGTCAAAATCCAATACTTTCGTTGTTATACGTACGATGTTCAATTTTCAGGTTAGTCTTTCGCAGTGTATTGTGAAATTATAATCGTAATTGTATTATAAATGTTAACTTTTTCTTCCTTTCGTTTACAACGAGGATAAGTTTGGTAAAAGAATTATTTGAAACCACGAGGCCTGGGAAAACTTCGTTAATACGAGAGCCTTTAGAGCTCTTAATAATACCAATCAATAGCCTTTTTCTAACCTAGAAAATAAAATTTTCCCAAGCTGCCAAGAAGACAAGTCAAGAGTTACAAACGATATTTGATTTTTCTGTGCAAAGACGAAGGGAAGAGCAAAGCAAATGCAGCGTGTGGGAAACTGCATGTGTACATTGTAGGGTGCGTAAGAGGGCCGCTTGATGTATCACTTTTGTGACTTGAAACGCGCTCACAAGTCGAAAGCTCTATTTAAAGAAGTCCTGGGTCCCGAACTTCTGTTATGTTAGTGTCTTGACGGATTTTAGCAATGGCGTCATAAAGAAACGAGTTCAAGTCGTTAACGCGGACTTTCGTAATATGTGAGTACTCTTACGTCACGCGTGTGCGGTAGTTACCTTCATGTATAGTACCTACTTTTAAAACTCCCAAACAAACAGAAACTTCATTGTTTGTTCACATTAAAAACTTTTGGAGATATGAAGCTGTCCTCACCGTCAAAATGAGAGGCTTCAGCTGTCGGACCGTACCAATTAGTTGTAGTGAATAATATACCAACGTGTGTCTTGTGCTAGCATTCTTGCGAGTAGTTTTCTGTAGCTCATAAATTAGGTTTCAAATAATAATTTAGAAGTTCACAACTCTCATTATGATGTTATAATGCTTTTCGGCCGACATGGCTTATTGGGCTTCTGTTTATCAAAAAAAGAATGCAATGCCTAGTCGATATATGATAAATATCCAACTTACTATTGGAAGCGAGCGAATGTTCGTAAAGAAAAATATTGATATGATATCCAAATTTTATTATGCGTTTTTTGAACTCATCTGGAACTCAAGTAATATAATATCAAGTTTAATTGACTGAATCGCACGAACAAACAAGATTGAATCAAGCAGATCAACGAAGCTACGCTCCGAAGATGTCGTCAAGTGTGTGATATGAGAAATTAGCGTCTGAGTATAGAATATCGTCGCTAATTGAAATAGAGCTCTAGTCCGACGCCCCAAGTGCTCTGAGTAACATTGTTTACTATATGTTAATAAAACAGCAGAGTTTCTTACCCAATCTTGTGATGAGTTGAGTACAACTTGCAGCACAAGAACCCAAACTGTAACAAATTGACTTGGAGGATCGAATGTGATGACAAGATTACGTACTATTGTGGGTATTTTTACAGAAAAATAAACTGAAGTTTCTGAGGAAGTGCTTAGTTCGTACTTCGAACTTGTTATCCTCGTTGTTAATATTGCTTGACTATATTTGTGCTTCTTATTGAAAATTTGGTATCCTCGAAAACAAGACATAGGAAAGTGAATGCTTAAAACTTTTGTCTCGTTGAATGTGCGTTTACGAAACAATTAGTTGTTTATCTTTCCAATGAAAAAATTACTCTGAAATTCAATGAATCTTGCCCAAAACATCATTTTTAATCATACCTCGCCCATTTTGGACAGTTGCAAGTGATGCACTTCTTACATTGACAAATTCGACAGATGTATGTCTAACATGTAGACCTGGAGTACTAGATTGGTTCACGGCAACAGTTTTTGAAGATGGTAAAAACGTACTAGCTTGTTGAGGACATCATTTCTGCGGCGCGGGCTATTATCAGTCTTACATTTCACAAGAAATGAACCTGAGTTGCAGGACTGGACTACGGAGGTTAGGAGTGAGGTGCAAAGGAGAAGGCAAGAGTCGTGGGAGCGCACCTGCCCGGCACCTGCCCCGCAGTTGCTGCAGCTGCCTTCACCTGGCCGGCAGCGTGGCTGTGTAGGCCTGGGCTCTGCAGCTGCGGACTATCACGCAGAAGCAAGAACTTGTCAGAGCTATAGTTTCCAGCGCAAGTTTTCTCTTTAAGTAAAAATATAGTAGAATAGAAAAGATTATAATAGAATGTGGTAACACAATTGGTCTATTCGTGGGTTCCTATTCAAGTCTGTGAGAGTTTTACAAATAAATAGGCAGTTTAGGCAAATTTAAATATTGCGGTCGGTTGAAGTTTCGTAAAAATATTTTGCCTTTATTCTACAAAATTAATTTAATATTTTACCAGTAAACGGGCTCCAAGGTAAGTGCGTTTATCTGCTAAAATATAGCTAATGCTTCGTGGATTGGAGGTATTTTTATTGAAAATAGAATATAGAACTTTTTTAGCATTCAAACAAGTAAACCTTCTTACTTTTAACAGTTTGAGTAACTGAAGATCTCATTTTTTATGTTAGTTTAGTTTACATATTATTATCGAAGACCTGTATAATTTTATTTTAATACTTTAACTATGCATGCATTACCATCGTGACTACCCATGTACACATTAATTAATGCGACAACCATTCTTAGAAGACAGGCAGGCTTTGCCGTTCATAGTGCATTGCTTAGCCAATCACCATCGATAGCACTGGTGGAGACGCAGAACTAACAACCAACGAATTATTACTTGAATTTTGTTAATAATTACTATTTATTAGTGTTGTCACCAAAATAAAGTAGTAGCTACAACGTAAAAGATAAAGGATATTAGTAAAAAATGCATTCAATCAAGAAACTCTACTGTAAGACTTTGCATTAAAAGTGACACGAACGACACGAAGCCTACGGACGCACATTTTCATTTCAAGCAAACATCAACACAGTCACCTTCAGTAGCAAGACTCAGATCAAAAGCGTTGTAATCACATCAGGCTTCGGGAATATTGACCTATTCCAGTTACAGTGAAGTTAAATGTGTCTTCTGTAACACCATTATTGGTAGTAGACCAGACCTGTTGCAGGAGGCGGAGAAGTAGTATTATGATAATTATATTCTATGCATGCTCAACCAGCAGACGTTCAGCATTAGGTATGATATCGCTAGCATCATCACGGCAGTGAATAATCCAAATTTATCGGTCATTCAAATTCTCCTGTCAACTCATTACTCAAGCTCTAGTGTCCTTTCTTGGTAAAAGACGTGAATCATTTACTGCATTAAAAGCAAGGAAATCAAATGATTATAAAACATTGCTTTGTAAAGCGGTATTCAGAAGATGACCAACAGAGAGGATATTCCTAACCATGATTGGTCTCATGACCGTGGTTGAGATCATGCTACCACCTAACCAGGCCAAGGTCTCCTCTCTCTCTCAGATTTATACCCTGCGATTATATTAGAAGATTATTAGAGTTTAAGTTCAGTGATCTCTCCCATCGCACTGTAGTCAGTGGCGACATCGATACCGTATTTCTTTCTCGTTAGGGAGAGCGCCGCTATGCAGGTATGCAAGGCTCTTGCAGAACATGACTTAAGAATGCTCCCAGTGATATGCGCTGACACCCTCAATCCTTCCAGAATGTATGTAAGGTCGTGTACTACAAATAAGAGTTCAAAAACTCATTTGTTTCCATCTTGTAACTGAGCCTTTCCATTTATTTTTAAATTCCTAATCCGTACTAAAAACGTTGCAAAATTAAAATGTTGATTGTTTTTTCGTAGTGAAGGTTTACATGCCATTGCCGTTCGCTGAACCTTGGATTTGACGATACTGGAAGATTTCGATAAGACATGACTGTAGAATGTTGGGAACATGTCTTACAATGTGCACCAGCATGCTGCTTGTCCCAACTAACTGCAATAACTCCTTTATTATACTTGCCTGCACTTATCGTGCAGGGTAAATACTCAAGGAGTTACTCCATTTTTGGTAAGTTAAATCTAACAAATGAAAGAAGGTAGTATTGTGCCATACAGAAGCACTCAACAAGACCGTCTTAAATCTATCTGAATCGTTATATATGGTATTCCTGCGCAGATAATTGGCAGTTGCAGTTTTTAAACGTTCATTAAAATAAAACCTAATGGGCACAGTATCATCACTAAAATCGTGAATGAACGGTATACTGATGTGGAGTTTATTGAGTTTAAAGTATAATTTGCTATGTAACAAGGATGGTTTCATAACCACACTCAATAACATATTTTCATTATATTTGGTAATCATTGGTGAACAGGTAAAATAACTATACCAAGCTAACTACCAGGTATTGGAACAAAATTATAGTTCCAATTCATTCTGGCATATTAACCCCCTACATGCAAAGTGAGCCATGGTCATACTTTATGTTGGCACTACGCTGAAGTTGGCAAATTAGTGTTGTCTAATGGAGATGTTGCTACACAATTCAATTGTTAATTGTATGTAGCGTAGCATTTCGATAAAATTTGTTAAACGCTAGTGCGATTGAAGTACTGCAACTGCTCTTGCTTTTACAAAATCAAGCCTCGCTTGCATGTATGTATTGTAGAATCTTTATTAACGTAGTATAAATTTATACACACTTATACTTAAACTTGAAACCACAGTATAACAGTTTATACCATAGTATTACAATGCGAATTAGACATCAAAGATAAAACTACAGGGTGTCTCAAAAAAATGTACTCACCCTTTAACCGTTGCTAACATGCTGTCTTCTTTGTGTTGCAGGTGTGAGGTTCAAACCTTTGCGAACATGATTAAATGTGATTAAAGAATCATGTTCGCAAAGGTTCGAACCTCACACCTGCAACCCAAAGAAGACAGCATGTTAGCAACGGTTAAAGGGGGGACATTTTTTTGAGACACCCTGTATATTCGTTTTATTCAACGAAAGAAAATAATCGTGAACCGTGTGAAAAAATAATAATTATGATTAACTCCTATAGCATAATTGCACAAGTTTTCTCGCTTTGGCTGTACGTCACTTGTGCTCTCTCATGATAACCCTACGAAAGAATGCACGACTCACAGAACCTCGAGCGAAAATCAGTTGAACGAAAGCTGACTCTAATTCACTCTTATTTTAAAGAGTGCGCAGTATATATCAGAGGGAGAGAGTTGCAAGGTCTACGAAATGATTGTGAGGATCGCGTCCAAGTCTCAGAGTTTTTTATGTATCCACACTTACTTTTATTCGCACCTGTCGCTTCTGATTGCAAAAAATGTACGGCACCTGCGCATTATCCTCTTCTGAGCGGCTTGGTCTCGCGCTCATTTATTTTGTTGAATTTGTTCTTCATGAATAGTTATTTGTTTTTTGCTGATGACAATTTAGAACGACGAGACGCAACCGGTTATTTACATATATTATGAGTATTTCGAGTTAGAGTTTATTCTAGTTGGTTTCTTTGATTTTATGATAAGTATTTGTCTTGTTCTTGTTATTTAAGTTATAAAGTGTTTAAAAATAATCAAAATGAAGCTAGTTCAACGACAACGTAATTTTGATGTTTTCATTAATACTTTAAAGATGTATTCACGTTGTGAATACAATGTTTTTGTATTTGCTTGTTACTAAATAGATAATAAGAATATCAAAAAATATTTTTCGTATGGAAAGTGAAAGAATTGAAAATACTGAAAGTCTCTATTACTTATTGAGAGCTTTACCACGACTGCACCTCTTCCTCCGTACTGCAAACAATTCATTTTGAACCGTACGTAACGCTCGCTTTGTTCTATGCTGCTGTCAAATCAACTGCAGTCAAAAGACTATAACGTTCTGATCATTCTCAGATGTGGAGCTTTTTTCTGTTCGTGAATCGTTTACTTTTTGCATCGTTGGTCACAAGTAATTGGGGTGCTGTTATTTTGTGCCGTAGGACATCCTCTTTGCTTCTTTACCAGTGATACATCCTCTGCTAACCAGATAATAGTGATTGAACGATAATGAAGAATTTACCCACACGTTTATTAGAAGTTCGTACGCTTTCCTTTGAAAAACTACACACAGTACTTCTTATACCACTTCTCTGTGTTCATTCAATTTATGCGTAGAAAATGGCCAATGCCTTCAAAGATAGAAATCAAAGAGTAACGTATGATCTATAGGCACAGCTGTGGTATTAGTGTTCAGCTCAGTAATTGTTGTGAATTCGTAGTGCATTGTTGATGTAAGATTCAAGCTACACCATCATTTTCTTGCTCAACAACACTGATTTTATGCCAGCACCTTTGCTCAGTCTATTTAATTGGGCGTCGGTGTATTTGTCTGTCTGCATTTGTTATAGGTAACGCCTTGTAAGAGGAGTTTTCCTGTGCTGAGGTTTTTGCGTAAGCGTGTTTGTTTCTTAACTGTTCATTAGCTCACTGATGTTGGTCGCTCAACGAATGATTTTCTCACTAGTTTCACTGTACCGTGACTCCTCTAACGCTTTCGTCATACCGGCATTGTTTCGCATCTGTTACTTATTGTCATTATATCTTGCATCCCGTTCACTTGCTTGTCATCTGCTCGTATTTGTCTGTAGAAACCTGCCTCGTACCGTCATCGATGAGTTCATTCTGGTATTTTTACCAAGTCGTGACTGCTTGATGTATTTGTGAACAGCCGCGTTGAAGTTCAATATTATTCGCCCTAAAAATTCCGTTTACGAAATTATATTCGAAACGCCTCAGTTGGTACGTGCTGCACCACCTGTGACACATTTGCTCGTAAATCCCGTGCGCTTGTAATTTAATACAATTTGAACGCGTCGCCAAAAAATATCGGAGGATTTAAAATGTATACAATTTGTCTACTTTTCTGTTCAAAATCAGTGTATTAGCGATCATACTACGCTTAGTAAATTCAGTACTTATTTGTTTCTCTCAAAACATGTATAAGCCATGACGATGCCAAACATAATTGTTTGAAGAGTTAAAAGCCATTGCTGTGGAGTACGTAGCTTGATTTCTAAATAATGTTCACTTCGTTACCAATGAGCATCTATTGTAAACAAGATATCGATGAAAAATATTTTAAGGAGCACCTTCAGAATACCTTCGTCTTGTGTCTCGAGCGTTGTTTGGCATCAAAGAAGCACCGAGTGTAGCTGTTTGTACTGACATATTTCCCACTCATTTTCGTACCTCCGCCAGAAGTTTTGAGTTTTTGGTACTCCTATCCTCACTTCTCATCAGCTTCGACTGACTTTCTGCTTCGATTGGCAGGGAGAAAGCTAATCAGAAAAGGCATTAATAACGGAGAAAAATCAGTCATCATCCTCTACAATGTTTTTTCTGCTGTATACTTGCGATTCATAAGTACGTTTGCAGTATACTTATTCCTCACAATAAAGTTGCCAGTTGTATGGTAAATATTCAACTGTTGTTTTCGTAGAATATATGGTAAGAAAATACGAAACCCTCAGCTAATTATAAACCAAATGATAAAATGGCATTCCTGTTCATCTAAAAATAAATATTTTATGTGCAAGCATCTGGAATGATAAGGAAAATTAGAACTGTTACAAAAATTTTTAAGTATGGATATTCATTTCAAAAATTTCAGCTTGATTTATTCATACGTTCCCTTCAGTATTATTCCCAGTGACTGCTAGCATGATCATAAAAAGTGTTTTTTCTCTGCACGCAATGATGTAAGGCCATTTCTTTGATATTAGGTTTGTTCATCAGCGCATGCACGACCCGTCACAGGTTTAGTAAATGAAGCCTGATTGTAAATCAGAACTGCGGAGCAATTGTGTGTTGCTTTCACTCAATCAAATGAAGTAAAAACTGAGAACAAATAGGGGAAGTCACACTTTTCTTGCTGTGTTTCATTCTTCTCTCTTCGTGTTTACCATGTTTTCGTTTATTAACCGTCCACAATGACGTGTTTTGTTTCCAGTAACAGACAAAACGCCAGGAAATGATGTGAATCTTTAAGGGTGCGTGATTTTGACTCATTTACTCATACATGCTCACTCTCGAACGAGCTCTCAACCTCTCATTCGCCCGGCTCAATCGAACGAAATAGTGGGAACGCTGTCTTGCGACCGTGCATTTGTTTCGAATGCTTACGCTGAAGCGAGTATATTATACAGAGCTGCATGTTGCTCGACAGGCAGAGGGAGCAGAGCGAACACCCGCCGTGACCTGTGACTCCCTCGACCGTCATGCGAGTACAGGACGCGCGTGACGCAGTCGTCCTGAGAACGATGTGACCGGCAGCGCGCTATGCTCACGTTCCTCTAATTTGTGGCGCCCTGATGGTGCATACACATGCGTGCACACATGTGTTCTCAGTTAGTGTTGTGCCCAGTGGCGCATTTGTTGCGGTGTTGTAGAGCATAACTTGAAGTAACGCATTCGTTTTGAGTTCCGTGATCGTGCTTAAACATGAGTTCGGGCAGTCAGCCCTCAAGTGCATTGTAGTCGGGTACTGTGCTCACTGAAGCACTCGTGCCAGTGTGTGCAGTTGAACTGCTTCTGATGAAGCGTGAGCCAGAGGATTGTGTTGGATGCCAGACCCATGTCGTTCATGGCCTTTCTAATGGCCCAAATCCGACCCGCTTTTCCGTGCGTATCGAGCGCTCCGTGGGTCCTGATGCTGCGCTTGTAAGGATTGTGTATACTAAAAATACTTGTGTTGTGGCTAAGCTCCTGTTGTAAACCAGTAAGAAAATTTTGTGGAAGCGGCCTGAAGTTTCTCGTAGAAACCTCAGTTACCGGGTTTCTGATGAGAGGAAAATACTCACACTTTCGAGATAATTGATGTCGAATAGAATGGGCCTAAGTGAGACATGAACGCTCCAACTTCCAGATTGTGACTTGAAGGTGAAAATTGATGATGCTGAAACTCGTAATTTAGGAAGAAAAATTACAATTTACTGTTATTTTTGGCCATATTGATTGATGAAAGTATTGACTGTTTTGAATTATTCGATTTCATAACATCAAGGACCGTTTCGATGCACTTTGCACTCTAGAAATTGATATACTGTAAATTTATAGTGAATGTTCATAGAAAAATATTGAATTTCAAATCGCTAAGATTGCTAGCTCAAAATCATAGAGGAAAAATTAGATAGTTGTATATCCGTAACCGAGAGAGTTCTGTTTTTTCGTTCTTTAAACTACACTTTTCTATATATACCTGTTTGACGTTGCTCTCGTTCGACAATATTCTCTTAGCCAATTTCTGTAGAGAAATATCGATTAAAAATAAGTTATGCGATCCAAACACGAATTTTTGTTGATCGATATTTGGTTACCAGGATAAAAGATATTCAGCTTACAAGTGAGGCATGACTGGGACGAACTGATCGGTCTCAGGTCAATATCATCCATAACCTTCTAAACCATTCAGTAGGTAGGTAATATATCAATATCTATTGTCTTTAAAGTCACAAAAAGATTGGATGAGATTGGTGCAGTTTGAGGTAGGGATTTGAGGCACTTGCTCTAGTCAACGTACAATGTTTTCCTCTGAACTTAGTTTTTGTACGACCTGGTTGTTCCCCAATATAACTGATTGATTTAGTGTACATTCAAGTGTCAAAGGAAAAAGTATAGGAAAGTGATTGTTGTTAGAGATTATGAAAGTGATCAGAGTTTGTGATTAATGACTGTTTTCTCAATGTAGTATCAGAAAGTTTTATTTATAGCCAGCAGCTGTTGGAAGTAACAGAGATCAGTGATTGCTTATATGATCATGGCTCGTGTTTGTAAAATTTGATCAGAATTAATGATTGCCTTGCTTTAAAGCGATCGAAAGACGAAGTATTCGAAATAGAATCGATGCTGTAAACCCCTTGAAGTGATTGAAGTCCGCTATCACCCAAACATGATCAAAGAAGGAACCCGGTAGTTGTGCTCAATTCTTTCGTATCTTTTATCGAGAGACGAAGCAATAGAGGAAACTGCAGCACCAGAAGAGTGAAGACAGGGAAGCAGACGGAGGTTTGTTTATGGAAGGTTTTCACAGGCTTGGGAGTTGCTCAACAGGTTGTTCACAAGCGGCCGGAGATTGTGTTTACCAGGAGCCTGGGAGTCTGTTATCAGTGTCGACGTGCGCACCGCTGCCGCAACCTAACAGCACAACCGCAACAGATCCCCGCACCTTCCCCCTAGCCAACCAGCCTCACTTTCTATTGTTCCTTAGATGTTTCGCACTTCTGGTTGACGTACAAGAGCTTTTGCCATCTAATACATGGTAACTGTATTGAACAACATTATTCTGAAACTGTTGTTCCTGATCCTTTTCTCTGTATTTGTAATCGAAGTATTTTCGAGCTCTGACGACTGCTTTTTGAAGAATGTACATATCTTGGGAATGTTTAATGAAATTTAACACATAACATTATTAAAATTTGTTCTTTAAGTGAAATAATTTCTCTACTGTTTATTACACCGGAAATAGTTTCAATAACTATAACCACAAAACTCATCTCAAAGTTTTTCGTTGTATTGTTGCATGCTGAAAGAACGGATGCCCTTTTTTATAATACTTGTTCCACGTCCGTGCCACAACATCAAAACAATTTTTTTTTAAATGTCATTTCTAACCAGGAACGTGGAACAGCATGCTGTACGAAACCTGACAGCGCTTAAGATTTGTTGTTTAATATCTAACAAGCAAACATAATAGGAACATATTGAGCAATTCTGTGCAGTGGACAAAAAAATGGCTCTATTTATAAATATACAAGGATTCTTTAACACAACGTTACTAATGGGCTTGGCAAAAATTAATATTTAAATTAATCTAAGCTGTTGAGTCTCACGTGAATTATGTAATTATAAGAATAACGTAATTTCGTGGTCAAATGAATGAAGAAACTAATGTCCTTGATCATACATTGAAGAAGAGCTCGGCAAATACATTACAACTGTAATGTATTCAACATAAATTCGAGACTGACTGTAAGAGTGTTCACTAGTTCCTAGTATATCATGAAATTGAAAACAGAATTTATCATGTGCTTAACAATCGTAATTGTTTGGGGTAGTAATTCTAAAAATATTTTAGTAATTTTCTTGAAACTTTCTTTATCATTTTTTTCATTGTGTCTGAAAAAGGTTGGATTACATACATTCTAAGCAGTTCAGTACCTGTTTTCAGCAATTTTATCCTTAAGAGTGAAAATGTTCATATATTTACAGCTTGAAGTTCAACAATTTTCAAAACGAGCAATTATGTCCTAAAATTACTCGTGAACGCAGACAGAATATCAATGGGAAAAAAATGCAAATAAATATGCACAAACTTTATTTGAGATGAATTATATTTATTTGTTCAGTATTCACTGTTTAATTCTAAGAGTGGAATAATTTCATCGAATTTCGAGCAGCCTTTTGGGTGAACACAAAAAAGTTATATCCATTTTTAATGTTACGAGCAAGGACTACTGTAAACAGTAGTAGTCTTCGGTTACTAGAGATAAAAGTGTAAAATCCAACCATGGTATTCTGCGGGCGCAACTAGCCACTCATATAAAATGTCTCCCAACACTTGAAGAGTTGCCTTTCACCTCCTCTAAACTGCTGTGCGGGAGAATGGTAAATAAAGGAATGCAACTATTCAATTCCACTAAAACTTTAGCTCACGTTCAAATTATAAAATGCCAGTACATGTAGTTATAAAGCGTATGGAATGAAACTACATCTTTTTTATGGACAGGTTTGTGCTCCCAGCGAATTCAGACATAAGATCGCATTACAAAGTTTGAAAAATGATATTCGGTATACACGACCCTTTTTTTCTCTGTTTAATTTTGCTTTATGATAACTGCTTGAACAAGTATTCTAAACAGATTTAATAGGTACGTATGGTAAATATTTCAACTTTGTCTTTTAAAATGCTTCGTTTTGATACGGCATCGGCATAAAATTTTACTGTCTCACAAAAATAAAACACTGAAAGAATTTAAAAGACGAAATATTTAGATAAAATCGTTGCAGGTATGCAGAAACGCACTGGTTCACTATCTGATCATGTCACAAAGGTGGACAATGCACAGGTTTCGAGGAATGAGTGCAATTCAGGAGGAGTGTCGTTTGAGCGTACGTTGCAGCTCTATCAATGTTGTACGACCGCTGTACGACTGCTCATCGTGACAAAAATATGCCACTAGACATTGAGCCTTGATCGCTTGAAAGTGAGAAATTAACATCGCTTCCAAGGCCAATGAAAGAATAGTGTTTCACATTTTTAACAGTCAAACCTAAGAAACCACTGAAATTTACAACAAATAAAATTTTGGTAATGTCAATACGTCACTACAGAACACTATCATTCTTTGCTATGGTAAGCAAGCATCCTGTGATCAATGGTACTTTCTAACTATTCAATTTTCATTGCTTCATCTTTTGAACAATTACGTTTAAATTTCTGTTTACCAATAGAGGATCCTAAACTTTTACATGCAGTTCTGAAAAATTATTGTTAAAAATTATTTTAAAAACACCACTACGAGTACGTTGCTGTAATTTCTTTGTTGAACAAACGTGACGTGAATATCCTAATTCCATGTAAATAATTCTGTTGGAATAAAGTCTATAATATAATATTTTTTGCAATCAAAGTCTGTGATCGAAGCGTCATCCAGTTAGGTCAATGAATATGTTTATACATATTTTAAACTATACTGCATAGAAATAAAATCACTCACATTTATTGTGTATTCATGAGTCCACGTTGAAATACTGTTAAACTCGACGTGCGTACAGGGATGTGATTCATGTTCAGCTATTTCTGTTCCTGAAGACGTGTTAAATATATCGTACTTTTCTTTCCTGAACACAGCAATACATTAAATTAAATTTCGTTTAATCCGCCGTCGTCACGTCGAATAAATGGGCTTGATGACGACAGTTGAACGGACAATTAAAGACTTGTGTGCTATTTAAGATTACATTCTAGCCGTCAATGGTTTTCATTGGCCGAAGGAACAACTGAAAAGGAGAATTTGACCAGCAGTTGCCGCACTGTCAACAAACAACAACGTTTTCTATGTGATTGATTTGTGCTTGTGTTTGCTGAGTGAGTTGCCCTTTCACCGTTACTCTTGTCTTGCATTCTCAGCTTCCCGGCGGAGCGCACAGCTGTTTACACAATTACTAAAACATTCTTGTCTCTGGTCTCTTTCTCTCTACGTTGCTATTTTTTCCCCAAGCCATTCTGTAGTTGTTTGAAGAGCCTCTATTTGCTCCTCCGATTGCACTTTTGTCAGTCGATGTTTAACGGTGTTTTCTACAGGCGGCTTCCCATCACTGGATTGCTACATACAATCGAATGTTATCGCAGCACAGCCATGCTATAGTTCAAGTATGGATCATTACTTCTCTTGAGTATTACACCGTTAGTAGCATTGATAAGGGTCATGTTTTACATTCCAATGCTGGATTTCAAGCGTCAATTGCTGTCCAACAATATAGCCAAGTCGCTAGACACAGTCACGATTTCTACTTGAGTTTATCTAAAACAAATTCAAGTGTCTTGCAATACATATGAATAGTACATGAGTGTCAACGTCTCCAATCGCGTGAGCTGAAATGTATTGGAGTCGATAACGCTATCGTAAGTCGGTGCCCTGTAGATCACCTGGATGAACAGTTGTCTGTGAGGGGCTCTTTAAATGTTCTCTCATATCCGGCGCTTGCGGTGACGTTCGCTTGTTCCCATTCCTATCAGGCGCGTACCTCAAACTCAGTTCCCACCTCGTCATCCGAGCCTGCTTTGCGACGCTCTGCGCTTCTACCTTCGCTATTCATGGGAAGAAAATCTGCACAGGAAGCTGTTGAATCACTAGCAAACTAAACTGAGGCACTTGACATCCTACGAAGCTGCCTTGCTTCACTGAATAAACTTGTGTTACTTGGAAATCGCATGTACTATGTATGAACTGAGGAATTATTTTGCAAATTGAGTAATCAGTGTAATTTGTTCAATTACAGCTAAAACTTTGATCAAATTATTAATTCATCAGGACTGTTTCATATCGAAAGAAGTTATTCATTTGTCAGAACAAATTCATTTGATGTCCGGTACCAAATTGAACATATACGTAAGTATATTGCCTTTTTCATAAAATTGTTCTAAACGGTAGTTTTGCTTTGTTAACCATGACAAATTTGAAAAAGAAACTTCACACAGTATAGAGGAGAGCAAATAAAAACTGAGAGAAAAAGAGGAACGAAATTAAAGAAAAAAGACTAAACAAATTTTGGGTTAAATTATATTTTTTGTTGGCCTTTTGATTTTCAATCGGCTTCTGATGCTAGAGGCTGATACAAATTCGTACTGTATAACTCAGACGAAGTATAAATTATAAATTAGGCGTCCCAACGTCATTTGAGACTCAAATTGGTTAGATACCATCATGAACACAGTAATGCTTGATGTTGATGAGCGGGCCAAATAGGTTCAGATCACGCGCTCTAAATAAAATATGCCCTCGCCGAAAAGAATGACAAAATCGTAAATTTGTGAACCCGTTTTTCCTTATATTCAGTCATCGAATTTATCAGCAGTCTCAATAGATCAATTTCGATGGATTTCCAAATTTTATCTTTAAGTATGTTTATGCTCATGCTTTGTATGAAAATTGAAAATTATGTTCAGTTCAGCCTGATAGGGAGACAAAAATATTGTTTCAAAATGTTTGCAACCTATAATAGTCACCAATTATTATTGGTGAGTTGATGAAACTGCTAAAAGGTTTGCCTATTTTCATGTCGAGGTTTGGAGAGATGTGCATTTTACGTTTCTAGAACATTGCCCGCCTGATAAGTAAGTTATGTACATAGGCATACCAATCATAGTTACATAGCGTTACAAGCATGGCGATAGGATTGTTAAAATGTACAACTCTGATCGCTAGATAACTGCTGTGTAGATTCGTATGGAGATGAAGATCTTCGCTTTCCAGTAAATCGTAACTACATTGAAAAGAGGACTTTTAAAAATGAATGTGTCCCGGATTTATTGTGGTAATCCTGAGAAGAAAAAATAATTTTCTTCTGTAAACCATCTGAGGCTGCCTTTAACCTATTGACGACACTATCGTTTTCTTAACTCAAAATAATTATGCATAAGCTATGAACTCATGTATTTAGATTTAGTTTTATTACCATTTGATACTTCCATGAGTTGCTATACGTAGTTCTTTGATTTTTAAACAAACAAACAAACAATCTTTATTTCCAATCAAGTACACAGTACATAGACATTTAGTACATTGGTTTTTAAATTCTTAAGGTTAACATTCTTAGAGTAAGGGTGATGGTGAGCTCCATGCGACGATCCTGGGATGTGTCCATGGGCGATGAGTTGAGGTCTTACCGATAAGTGCGAGCTCACGGCGTGAAACGAGAAATAGCTCGTATTCATTGCCGGGTTTCGAACCCGCACGCAGTCTTTCTGCACAAGCAGAGACCCGATACAGAACACGGGCCGCATACCACTCGACTACGGTGGCTGCTCGGCTTATACTTAAGGAAAGTATACGTACATATTTTTTAACATTTGTTTGAAAACTGCTTTTTTTAATTTTCATTCTTTTAGCTTTAAAATGATAATCCTCAAGAAAATATTAAAAAAATAGTAGTGCAGTTTTTTTACAATTTCATGAGCAAGGATGTCTCAACGAGTAACATCAACTTTCGTTTAGCTTACCCTGGTTGCGTTTTCTAAAGTTTTACAGCCCAATGCCTACAACATAATTTTCTCTTCTTCTACGGCCTCATTTCGTTTTCTTCTTCTTATAGGCTTTCGCTCATAGAAATACTGAACTAATTTTCCTTTTGTACTATAGTTATATTTCATTTCGTATGTCCCTTCTAGATTACAAGGTTAAGAATTTTTAGATAGATTTCTTTAGATTACAGTATGAGAGACCTGTGAATTGTCTCGTTCTAGAGGTGTAGTAGGAATTTTATACAAGCGCTAGGCCTCTGGCTCCTATTAATAAATCTTGCAGCCGACCTGAGGAATTGATCTCTGCTTTCGTGCTAGTCCTTCGTTCACTTTGTATTCTATACCTTCACTTTCTTGGCCATCAGGTAGGTATTGCTATTAGTGAAGTTGAAATGAAATAGAAATAAGAAACACATAAAATAAACAAACCACGTTCATATGTAAGTACGAAAATTAACTTTTCTAGTCCTTTTTTGTAAAGCTCATCCGTCTTTTCTCTTCTATATGCTCTGTTATATTTATTATTTTCTGTAGTAATACATGTATATCTTGGCTCATTTACTATGAAACATAAAGTGTATTCGTATTTTAGTGGTGTGAATCACGTATTTTTCGTGAATTATTCACCACTCTAACATTGATTGTTCGACATGCGTAAGAACAGATAATTTCAGATTATACAAATCATATTACATCGATAACAACATCGAATAAGCATCTATGAGTAAACTCTCACGTGTGGCGAGTTTGATAGTTAGAGGCGTAGGTGATTTCATAGTTACGTTATGTATTCGTATACCTTCCGGACATGTTATCCAAGCTGTAAACGAACTGGTTTTCCATTTATCTGTTCATTTAAAGAAAATTTCTAAAGCCAGCCACGTATTATATAATTTTCAAACAATTCCACGCAAGGCTAACCTCAAACGGTTACCTTGTAAAAGAAGAGCAGGTATAAAAGAGCAATAGACCGCTGGCGGCAGATGGCACGTTTTTATCAGAGAAGGATGATCAGCCCTCCAGCAGGGGTAGCTGAGACAGTGCGACAATGACACTCTGATATCGCTGTATTGTTTCTCAGCGTATGGAAGAAGTCGTGTTCTCAAGATGCGTGAGTTTAGCGAACACAGTCGCGTATGATGCGTAGCTATGCTACTCTGGTCAGGCGGTGTTGAAACTCGTTTATTAGGTTGTTACAAAAATAATGGCCGATTTCAGAAGCATGCATTTAATCCTTGGTAAATGAACAATAGAGATGTTAAGCTTAGTCAAAACTTAAACTGGGATCCACTGTTAAACTGTTAAACTTCAGCTGGGATCCACTCAAAATGAATGTTTCTGAATACTATTGAGTTTCTCAAAAAGTTAATGCTGCTGATTTTGATTGGGTGGTTTATGTATTTTCTTTGTGGTTTACATTTCTTTCGAATTAAAATTTATCACTACAGTATTTACCTTTTCAACTCTTAGAGCGCGTTATGGGTACATTTTTTCAATTTAATTTCATTACTGAATGACATCGATTAATAACATTAAAAGCTCCGTTTGAATATTTTCTTTCAGATTTAAAATACCTTTTGTTTTTTAATATTTAATTTGAACTGTGGAAATTGTATTCGTCTAAGTAATTTTGTATCAAATCGCCTCTCAGCGTTGAATCGCGTGAAGTACAAAATTTAGACTTTCAATAGCTTCACTCCTGGAGTTTTTTGAGTCCAGTGATAGTTTTGATGCACTCATCGCTAGCGCTGTGTGCTGTGAGAACCAAGATGTCGAGAACCGAGAGCTTCTTTTTTGTAACTAAAATCGATTGTCTTCCTTTTCAAGGACTAAATGTCAGTGTATGTTAATTTGGAATGAGACTTTTAAGTTTTCAATGCTACTATTTCTAGAAATATCTGCCAAGTTGAGTAGGGTTTGTTCGTTTGAGGTACCTACTCCAGCAAATCACTATTCACGGTCAAGAACAGTCGGTTTTTAAAAGAGTAGTGGGTATTGGCCGGTATCGTGTTTGCGACAGATACCAGCTAACTTACGAGTTGGTATCTGTTTTATTTTGTCTGAGCAAATAAACTTTCAATTTTAACTGAGTTTTTCCTATTAGAAGGAACTCACAGCAGTTAGAATTACTTTAACGAAGTCAAAAATTTAATGTATGGCGGTAACGAAAAAGTGTAGTACTTCATCAGAATATAAGACTTGACAGTTCTACAATAACAACGAGGCAAATTTCCTGCCTGTTTTTACCCAAAACAACTTGTACTGTATTTTCATCAACGATGAATCACGTTTTATTCTAACTCGAGTTTTAGCTCCAAAACAAGATAGAAAACAGTGATATTTACCTCAGGGAATCATCGTGACAAGACACGTTCACTCGTTCGTTTTAACCCTTCTGGTCCCGACAGCATCTCTGGTAGTCGCAGTCATTTTTCGCCTATTAAGATGCAGAGCAACACGTGTGTCTGTGCAAACGCTGGTAGGGCAGTGCAAGCTACAGTTTGATCAGGACAATGCAGTGACCGTAAAACATCACAAAGCATCTTTTTTAAAATTTGATGTTAAATATGTTGAAAATGTTCTGATATTTACATCATGGTACCGAAAGGGTTAACGTGACATGGCTGCACATAAAATTTTATCACAAATAATATCTTGAGATGCTGTCGTTGCTCAAAGCTCTGCTCCAAATGTTTCTTGCAGGACACAAATAAATAATTTTTGTTTCATTGCCTCAACAATGGAATAAGTACGTTCAATGACAGGGTAATAATTACGTTTATTTTACACTCTGTGAAAAATTTGTGTAAGTATTCTGTATCAATGTTAAAATTTAACTTCAAATTGTACTTGGGAAATTATTGAATAATGTATCATTGGATTGAGTGTATTCATTTTCATTTAAAATGCTTGTTTCTTGCAGTTTACAATACTACAGTGGGACAAACCATGCGGAGATGAATAGAATTGCTTGTTGGCTACTTCTGAGAATTCGAAGTTTCCTCATAAACTAACATTTTTTTAAAAACGAATTTATTACTTTTTCAATTTCATGAGTCCAGACTCCACTACTCAACAAGCATCTTCATATTACGCGTGACTTTTGCGCTCTTCGGCAAATGCTGTACACGTCATGTGATATTAGGACTACCAGAGTATTCAGAGCTTCAAACAATTATTTCTTGTTAAAATCTAACAGTTAAATTGTATAAATTCGATTCAGAGCAGACTGAAAATAATGAACGATTCATTAATTACAGATGATTTATCGCTATTCTGGTCAGTGCTTTTAATCCATCAACATCAACCGTATTTTCAAATTTCTGTATATGCATGTTATTTGTAGCCTTAATTGGCTATAGACGTGAGTAGTTTCGCTTTATGGGACATCATTATTTCTGCTTCTAGTGGAGGTTTTAGTGTCGTACAAATGGGTCTCACACATGAAAACGATTTAACTATACGGGTACCTCGTGCAATTCTTTTTGGATGAGCTAACAGTTCTTCTCACGTATTCACAAAGCAGAAATTTGATTAAGAAACAACTAGATTTGCCTCAAGTGTGGAACTAAATCTTTAAAAAACTGAAACAAATTTGAGTAAAGAATTATGGTCAAATTTCTGAAAACCTGTTGTAAAGAAACACGTGTTGAACAAGAATGTATGATTTCACAGCATTATGCTACCTTAGATGTGTGCCTTTTAATATTTGTTCATTTATATTAGTCAAATTTTAGCTGCATTTTTTTTTGCTCCGCTTTGAAAGTCTCCGATGCCCCCGCCGCTGCAGCGCGCCACAGCAAACCTCTACGGGGTGTTTTTTTTTAACACTTTATTTTAAGTTGCACCTGTGCATTATGCTCTCGAGGCAAAAGCTTCTGGAATTATTGCTCGTATCTACAACGTATAATTTGGGACTAACAGCCTGGAAAATTTTTCAAATGTTTTTCAATGATTGCTTTACAGCTAGCGGTTTAAGAAGTCATAATTATATTTTATTTACTGGGGTAGAGATGAACTTCTGAACAGCAATAAAGTTCTTCCTCGTCGTACGTGAAAATTTTATTTCAATAATAAATGGTATTAATGTATCATTTTTATTTTATATAATATATCTTTCCTTAATGCTCATATTTATTCTGTATACGGGTATTTGTACTTTTGTATAAATCGATTATTAATGCATGCTATTTGGGTTGACTTTCTTCTCGATAATAAAAATTTATTCTCATTAAGTCCTCCTGCTCACACCACTGACATTGGATTATCCGTTTAAACTGGTCTACCTTTAACTTCGCTGGCAACTATACGGTGATTTACGTCGATCATGGAATTTTCTATGAAAATTAACAGGAACCAACTGCAGTGATATCGTGGTATTCCGAAGATGATGATAGACTGTAGTACAACATCTGAGGAGGCTGTAGTACAATAGTCCCACCAGTCCACACGACAGTCAAGCAGTGGAATGTATTTAGTTCAGTATGACTATGATACGTATTAAGAAATATCAAAATTCATTTTACGAAAATGTATTTTTAATTATAATGTACTCCTATCAATCATCACCATGAAATTAGAATGATTTATTCTGTTTTTGCGACCTCTTTTAGTGTATTACTTTGTATGATTAATTCCCTATTAATGATTTAGGTGCTAATGAAATCACAAGACAGCAAGGTGACTCAAGAATGCACAAAAATGATGGGATGAAAGAACACGCAGTAGATGGTTGAACGTTTCAAAATGGTAGACTTGTGACTCAAAAATGTGCCAAGATAAGGAGGCTCTAAAAAGCTCAATTATGAAGAACTGAAGCTACTATTGATGTACTGTCAACCATTTCAACTAGGAACTATAAGGAATTTAGTTGATGAAGCATATGACCATGTATCATGATAGCATATGACCATGTATGGTTCCAAATGATATTCCAGAAAATGCTAACAAAACACGTTTACTGCTGTCTCTCATTGCTTTGTCAATTTCAAACTATTTTGTAGACAGAATCATTACTGGAATGAGACGTGGGATCCTGTGGAATGAAAAGTGCAAAGCACTGCCTTAATTCAAAGCCAATCCAACAACATCAAAGAAGCCTGGATCCTAAGATGCGTAACAATCAGTAATTTTCTGGAATTGAATCAACAGATAGCTATCTTTTAGAAGAGTATAAAATTATTTTGCAGAACTTAGGCTTGCTTCACGAGAAAAGATTGAAATTGAGCTAGGTTATTTCGAGGCAAACCCGAATAAATTATATGAAAATGGTATAAAAAACGTAGAAGAATGAAAGAAATGGGGCCTTAAATGACAATCAACTAATTCTAATTTTTACGACATTTTCATTTGTATATGAATTGTACAACGGAGGAAACTATATTTACGACTTTATATTTTATCAGCCGTAAGAGGAAAATCCGTATAAATATATTTTTGAAAGTCATTAAATGTCTTCACTGTTTGAATATAAATACTCTCTCAGATTATTGAAATAATTCCTTCGGTTTGAAATTTTGATTCCAATGTGTTGAGTAGGTTTTCATTTCTGTCTACCGCTTCTGTTCTCTTTACTGTTCTGTTAGCAAAAATTTTATAGCTTCAGCAGCTGGAACAAGTTTTTAGGGCTTATCCCTCAATTAGATGCATGGTTGATTTTCAGATTAAGGAGGTCAATAATTTCCTCCCTGAAGCTGCGTATTTAAGAGATTGTTCTGCCAATGTGTCTATAATTTTCGTGTCGAGTTGTTTCGTCAATAGAAAAATCCTTATGAAATTGTTAATGTTATGATGTAATTTTCGCTTTAGCTCCTGCAAGTACTAACTGAAAATTATCGTAATTCCTAGTAAAGCAGGAAATGGGTTCAGCTTCAGCTAGTAAGATCATTATGTGCCAGTTTTTATCTCTTAAATGCAGTTTATTCTATGAATATTCAAACTCACCAAGTGTGTGTTTTTTTAACTAAAACGAGAATTACGCGACAATATACATATTATTGTTAATCCTTTTAAATGTGACAGTAATATTTCACATGGTTGAAAGTGTCTCTTTTACTCTTCCCTCCGAGAAATTGGTTCGGCTCTATTAGTTTTGGTAACAGTACTATTGGTAGGTAACAATCATGTACTAAGTTTATTGCATGATGTATAGTTTTTAATATCTATAACCTGAAATTAAACAAACTAAAATACACTCCTATGCTATCATATCTTGAACAAATTCGGACAAGAATACCTCGAGAAGTTCTTCTAGGCATAGTCTAGAAGTTGTAGGCTGTTCATTTCAGCATAGATATGTGCAGCAACAGCAACACAGATATTTGCAGTGATTGCTATCGCCTTCTATTCCATGTTTGGCCGTGCGCTACATGCCACGGTTACTCAGCTGAGGAGATCCCGGCCACTTTTCTGAAGACAAAACTTCCTTGTGTGATCAAGCAGAGAAAAGGAATTTCGTCTATATCATATCGATGTGTGAACATCTTGTGTTTATGAATCGTTGCCTGAGAAGTTTAATTTTACCCATTTAAGGTTGTCATTGATACCATTTTTGCAACAGCGTCATTTCGGACGCTTACGGAGAGTTATTAGCAGTTTTAGTAATTATTAGAGTTTTCAACATGTCTTCCAATTTCATTTCTTACAATGCATCTCTTACAAGGTGCAATGAATATTGGTAGTTTTTCAAGTTAATATAGTTTTATCCACACAAGTTACAAGTTTTTGTATGAATGAATGAAACCATCAATAGTTAAAAGAGCATTATTCTTGAAATTATTACTATTATGGCTCTAATAATATACATTTTTTAATAATTCCTGCGAATGATCATACGTAAAAGTGATTAAACACTAGGGAGCAATGAGTACATCTTACCATGATCTTCATGTTTTTCTTGGCGAGAACGACTCATCTTGAGAATGAAATCAACATTTTTTGAAGCGTAATTAGTGCAAAAACGACTCGTCCATGCAAGATTTAAAACGTGTTTCTCCACCCTCTCTGTCAGGTGATGGAGTGGTTCACACCTTTGGGAAAATTTATTGTCATGTAACTCATTTATAGGCATTAATGTATGTAACTACAATCATATAATAGTATAAATCTTTTAAGCATCGCTCAAAAATTAATCGTGCTGCAGCTGAGTTTAGGACCAAGTCTTGAATAGAATCAACAGTTTCTTCGCAGAAGCTTGCAGTATTCGGCGCTTCTAACTAGCAGCATCCCACACGAATGTACTATTGTCATTCTTCACGTGAAGTTTAGAGAATGGTTCCAACCTTGTATTACTTCGTTCACCTTCCTAGAACCCAGTGATGATCATTATTTCCCTCCTTCTGCTCACCTACAGCAGAGAATGATAATTTAACATGTCCTCTTGGATAAGAACATGTATTGCTGACAGTAGGGACTTGAGTCATAGCTCGGGACTGCCTTACATAAACTAAAGCGCCTCTGAATATAGCAGCACTGAAGAGGCACTCGAACTGGCACTCCATCTGATGACAGAATCCCAAATTCTAGAGAACTTAGCAGCCTATATAGTTGTGAGTAGTTTTTTAATGTCATACAGTAGCCGTTGACTTAGCAAGAAAATACGAGGGTATTTTTTTTATTAAGTAACAAGGATAAATATCGAAGCGAAGATGCAGGGCATAGATGCAGGCATGGCGCATCGCATGCGAAGGTCGCTTTGCGCCGCACTGTCCAGTCGCCGTCCGTCAGACCTTGGTTCCCACAGTCGGGCACCGCTGCCCAGCTGCCGCCGGACAGGAAGTGGGCGAGGGAGGTGGGCCCCGAGTCAGCCCTCTCCCATCCCTACACTTGAACATAAAAACTACCTAGAAAAACGAGCCTCGTATATGAAAAGCGTGCATAACAAGTTGGAAGGGCTTAGGAGATGTAACGAAATATTTATTGAGCGTATGTGTGAAACTGAACGTAGGATGGACAGCAATTGAGATACTAAATGTTTTTTACCCGCTTTACTTACCGAAAGTACACTGACAGGCAAGACTTTAGGAGAAAAAGTATGGGTATCAGCTTATTGCTCGTCAAGTGTGTGTAAAAAATACGGTATGAGGATACAAAAAATTTGAAGTGTATGTTAGGTTTGGCAAAAAATTAGAAAGAATGCAAAGAAAAACACGCTGTTCGAATGCACCCTTAATTTCTTATGCACTTTTTAAAAGCTGTCTCAAATGGGATGTAATTTGACTAATGAATTGGGAAATTTTATACCAGGGAAAAGTTCCTGGAGAATACGAAATCGAGTGTGAATTTTTTCACGAATAAAGTTGAATTTACAGGAAACCTCTGAGTGAAATATATAAAATATATGTCAGCAATTCAAGAATTTGGATGTAGTGCCACAAAAAATAACGAAGAACTAGTAAATACAAAAAATTTGCGTGTGTAAAATTGATCAATCGAAATGGAATTAAATTAATCATAGAAAGAACCATGACTTATTTAATTCAACGTAAATGGTAAAACCATTTATGTTATTTAACAAACTTTTTTAAGCCAAAACGACAGAAAACTCGGAGAAATAATAATGGAACTAGGAATAATGGTAAAAATAGACCCGGTAACGAGTGTGTGATTTTTATTCGTTAATTGAGTAAAAATGCAGAGTAAACTGAAGTACCATCATTTAGATAGTGGTAACCCAGTCTTCAAGAAAACAATATGCATAAACAAGATAGAAAAAAGTTATGTGTGTTCTCAAGAACGGAAGAAATAAAGAAGATTGCACGTAAACACGTCAAATGTTAACTCGTAATAGTAAGCATGTAAGAGAGAAGGAGGGCAGTGACAAGATGTGTGCTTGAACGTGCTCCCTTTGACGACACTGAAGTCGTAAAATGAGTGCCTGAAAAAGGAAGGAGTTTTCTGCTGAGCTGCAGTCTACACAGACATGTTCAGTAATAAAATTGCTCCCAAAATGATCATGGCAAAATCCGAAGAAGAAAGCGTGAAGATGTACAAAATGTTTGCCGGGGGAAAATTTATACCTTCTTGCGTATACAACTATTGTTTGGTTGGCTTGCTTAATATATCACGAGAGCTACGTTTCTAGGTCTAGAACCGACGCATTACTATTTGTTATACAAAACGTTATTGAAATGAAAAGTACTTTACACTCAGTCATTTAGAAGGAAACCTTTAGAGTCTGTAGTATAAACTCCACTCCTTCTATGGTCTTATTGAGTTCCATGGGGTTTGATGAGATTGAATTTGTTGTGTACATTGCGGGAAAAAAGTTTAAAAATTTAAAGGAAGGGAAAAAAAATTTTAGGGAGAAGCACTAAGCTGTCTACAAGATACATTTCAGTGCTCTGGACGATATAATTTTGTCAGAATTCAAACAAATTTAAAACTAAATAAAGAGCACATATGTATAGCCGTCAATACCTACCTGTAAAAACTGCCTTCAAGGGTAGTGTCTCATCACTGAGAAAATATTCTCTAAACGAAAAAGAACAAAATTCAGTTGTATTTAATTGAGGGGCTCCGAACGTCTGAACAATGAATCCAGCGACGATGATAGGGCGTGGGACAGCCTTTGAGAGAGGGGCTACTGGGCATAGCAACCTGCCTAGCTTAACATGCTTAGTGCTTAAAAAATAGGCTCACACAATTGCACGAACACACCGATTTTAATGGACACAAAAACTGCAACCCAACTTGAAACCATTTTCGTAATGATTGTATTCTTTGTTGAAAATTTCAGTAAGGTATATTTTTAGAATAAAAACTGGTGATGGAATGTATTTTGAGAAAATTAATTTGATCCATGTGAGTATGCAAATGATAAACCTACAAACAATTAATCAATGATACTTTCCTTGCACGCCCAACTCACAAAGGCATTTAGCAACAGATTAGATGATTTCATGGAAAATTCGCTTCTGTTGAGGATAGTAGCAAGCAACATCATTTGAATATTAATTTCCCTACTCAGCTCAGCAAGTCAATTGAGAAGTTAAAATGCACCAATTAAGTCACCTCAGACCCCCGATTACTTGACATGATGCCCCTTTCAATCTTGCGGCTGTAGTAGCTCGGTGGGTTAGTCTAGTAGGCTCCTGAACAGAAAAAAGATCCTCTCAATTTGGCTAGACCCATCTAATAAACTGCCCTACTTTGGTTTTATGGAGCTCCTAAATAGGAGCGTTTATCTTGGCTGACTTATACTTGGAGTTATTTTTTACTGGTCCTGTATAGCATCGTGTAATTGAAACTACTTCGCCTCAGGGATGTGGATGGTATTGAGTTGCATGCATGTGCAGACTTTCAAGATTAATCTGCAGATGAAATGAATGCACATATCTATTCGTTCATAACGCTCGTTCCAACTGAAGCAATTTTCATCCTGAAAATGTATTTTCTGTACAATATCATGCAATAAAATTTATATCGTTATATTCTTTGGCAGCAAAATATCAAAAGTGAACCAAACCAAATGAAGTCGTTCAATCCTGTGAATATATATATATATATATATATATATAATTCATTTCATGCTGGGGCTGCCAGAATGCACATTTGCGTGGTAAGTTTTTATATTGGTTATTGAGATGCTTATTCTCCTGAGAGTAAAGCTTCAGCTGTCGCTAGCGTGTTGGTACTTGTTAACGTTGGTGAAAATGAAAACTAATTCCGATTCAAACGTATACTAAATGATTCATTTCAATATCTTGTAATACGACAGTTTGGCTACACTTCATATTTCTGTTATACATACGCCGAACGTTTTTTTTTGTAGGTACGTGTAATTCGGAAATTTATTACAGAATGTCAAGTTATCTCACTGAAAACTTCAATTGAGTATGATAATAAAGCATAGTTATCAAATTGAAATATAGACTCTTGTTTTAACACGTACTTTATAACAATTCTATGAAAAATAACAACAGATGCTTCAACTAAAAAATACACTCTACGAGCAAACAAAGAAACTTGAATGAAAATGAAAGCACGATTGAAAAGAAATTAAACCAATTACTGCTTTTCTTTCCTTGTGAAAGGGTTTCATTGAGCTGGGTAATTGTCCACCATTGAACGATGCCCATGTTGTGGCTTGCAAAGGATGCTCACTACAGTGGCCGTGGCAGTAGCCGCGTCTCACAAGATCTCCTGCTTCCGTTGACTCAAAGGATCCGTTTTTGGAAGAGCTTTCTTCCAAGTTTAATCTGACTTTTTTATGAGCAGCTGCGTCCGTCCGTAAGACGAGTTGTCCTTTTGAAAAGTCAGGACGCTGGACATGCACCAAGTTTGCCTGAGAACTTAAAAACGAAATTGGTATATTGAGTCGAAGATGCAACGGGAATTTCTTAAGATTGTTTGACAGAAACAGCAATATTTCAGGTGTAAGTCGCCTCTTATTGTGTTATTTTTTATTCAAAAATTCAAGTACTTTCACAAACAAAGGACAAACTATAGTGTTCACTAATAAAGAGGACATGGATTGAAGAAACACATGACCATGCATGCATACAAAGGTGTTTCTAGAATCTATCAGCTCTAAATCAGTGCTAATCGACAACCCTCACCTATTGACTATTGATCATGCAAATGACTATTATTTGTGAAACTACTGATTATTACCTGGTAGAAAATTGTGCTCATGCCTGTAGGGGAATCAAATGCATACATAACTACACGACTCCGGTTTTTCAACATGTGTAAAACACAAAACAATCCCTTCCTGCTACGCCATCCAAGTCTGTCGGGATGGTTCCTTGTACTCCTCAAGAGGCAGCAAGGTAGTGATTTTCTCATGTACGGCCTCAATTTGTCTCGCTGGTGTCCCTAATTTTCTCTGGCTTAATAATTGTCTGTTTGTTGTGAGGTGGCAACTCCTGCTCTCAATTGCTCGAGGGCTCCTTTTTGTAATTTTTAGGGACTTCTTACAGAGGACGATAGCTTCGGAGTGATAACGACAAGCACTTCCTATCTATAACTCATAGTGAATGATCGATGATAGCCCAGGATACCGCTGCCTTAAAATTAAGTACGATAATCCTTTGTTTGGCTCTTATCTCTTGAGATACATTTTCTTTTTTATTGAAGCATTATCGAACCTTTATGTGCGAAACTTCATAAATATTTTCATGAGTCAAAAAATCAAGACCATGAAGCGAAGGTGTCAGAAAGTTTTTCTGGAGTAAAGTGACTTATGAGAGACTTGGATTGCTCAACCAATATACAAGTAAGATGCTTAAACTCGGCCTGGAATTAAGATTCGAACTATTACTATCGATGATAGTTCTGTATAATTTAAAAAAAAAAACGAGAAGAGACCAACTGTACAGAATATTTGTCAATTAAAAATAAACTTTTCGTTTAATAATATCTGAAGAAAAATCATTCTGCTGTCATAATATTACTGCCAATGAAAGGCATCGTTTAATTTCAAAACTAATTTTCTAACTGCGCTCGAAGTTTTGGTGTATTTATAGTCATTAGCAGTTCATTAAACATACCTTCCTGCTGAAAACCATGGAATTAACATAATCAGATGAGCTGAGCACTTCCAAAGGCTTGCAACTACACGATGTGAAGGATATTTTCTCTTAATGTGCCTCGCTCAACTCCCATCGGATCAGACTTAAGTTAATTGCGTCGAGTGGTGATGGGATTGCGTTCGTCCATCGAACTATTGATGTTTACAGATTTCTTGGCAGTGCAATGTTCATTAATGGGCTTAAGATTACTTTTCATTATAATGCACAAATAGATACTGTATTGTTGAGTCTAAAAATGGCAACTTATCTTATTTTGAAAAGTTATGACAGCTAGGAGTAGAAATGATGTTTGAAGCTGTAAATATGCTCCTGCAATGTCATCCACAAAAGAGAAACCGTATGGATTCAGGAAAACTGACTCTATAATCAATATCGACAAGTATTCACTGGTAGCAATAACGATCTTACCAATATTTGCAGTCCCTTGTAATTTAAAGGACGGTTTCACACTAAATAAAAATTTCTGAAATTAATGGGAATTCTCTTAAAAATTGTATAGATTTATCAAATGAAACGGTACCAGTATATGTATAGTTTCTTTACAGGGCTCATAACACATTTTCTTTGCCTGTTCACAAAACTCATACACAAAAATTAGACACTGCAGAATTTGTAGTGTTTTAACTACACGAAAAAACTCAGAGGTGTGTTGTGGTTGCAAGACAAGGGAAAATTTCGTCATTGCCGTCGTAAGTATGAAATTAAACAATTTTGGAGTATCTTTTCGATCAATCTATACGTTCCATGGAATACTGCAGTTCAAAGTTGTTTCTATCTGTAATCATTGAATGAAAACTCATGTTAAACACGACACAATCTTCCCGGACCATTCTTAATAGCCAAAGAAAATGATAGCTTTTGTATCCTTATGTTCCAAGATCCTTTGGAGACGCTCTATAGATGAGCGCCGGTGACATAGAAGAGGTTCTAGTGTGTCTGATAATTAGTGTCATTTTGTGGTGTAATGTCGTCTCTTTTGACCAGGTTGAAGTGGAGGTGTAGGGTGTCCGGGAAGGTGCGCACGGTCGCACCTTTGTGTAGGTGGTGTTCCCAAACAACTCTGCCCCTCTCTTCCGACCAGGGCTCATCACGAGTGGAAGCTCTCCCAACAAGAAATCCTGAACGTCTGAAGTCTAACATGAGTTGATGGAACTTAGACTGTAAACTTTAAAAGTACACTATTTATGAACTTGTGAGAAATCAGCAATGCATAAGATTTTAAGTTAGATACGTTGTCTTTTAAGTGTGATAGGATACTCAATATCGTTACAAAGCAGTCATGAAATTTTTACGGTGTTAAATATTTTCAGGTTTTGAAATTTCCGAGTGGTCCAAGACACAATTAGAAATAAAAGAGTGACCGTTCCAGTCGCTTTCCACGACAATTAAGACTCTTTACAATGAAGTTTGGAAATTTATTGTTTGAGTCCTAAAAAACGATAAACTCCTTACAAAGCGCGGCGACTGAGGGGAAAATTTAATTAAGTGCGGCGGAGCATCGTTAGCTTGCCAGCAAATACACGTTTTAATGATGCTGGAACGCACACGACTCATTCTCAAAATTTATCGATGGTTCTAAGGAAAAACTATCTTGAAAACATGTCAAAACGGTTGAACGTTGTGTACACATGAATTAGGTAGCAATACTTTGTACAGTAAACGAATAAACGATATCTCGAATAACCCACTCGCAAAACCTTGCTGCTTCTTACACGTTGGGCAACAAATTTATCGCTTTGTTTTCAATTTCCACGCATTGATTGAATAATAACACAATGGATAGATATTTCTGATATCGTGTCTTCCAATTAGTCGTTAATTGGGGTTATCTGTAAATTGGTCCCCCGTTACGACATGGAGATGATTATCTAGATTTGCTGAGATGCATCGTTCATGACAGTGAATTGCAAAACTCTGTTTTTATATGTTTCACTCCTTGAAATTTATTCCACGGCACCAACGTAATTTAACTCTACCGGAAAAACATAGTTTCCTCACAACGCCATCGATCAGATTTGATGTTGTTTGCATACGCAGCATACATCGCTGTTGGCCGCTAGTTTTCTTAGAAAATTAGAGATCTCGGCCCAATTTCTAAACTGATTCGATGAACTTGACTTAAAAATCTCACGAAAATTGTTTTGTAAATTTATTGTATTTTACTAAGCTTCACGTTACTTTCATTTAGTGAAAAATCTGTGTATTTGCAAGTGTCAATTAATTTCCCAGAAGAGCACAAGATTTAAATTATCATAATTTATCCATTACCAGTTCTTTTCAGTTCATGATAAGGTGACAATACACAAGAATTAATGGCCCTTGTGTTGTGGGCGACCGCACATGTGCACGTAGCCAACACGCTACTAACTTTCATACAATATTTTAACACATTATTTTAACGGAGTCAAGGCACGATATACTTTCTATCTTTTTTGAGCCAATCCGTACACAATCAGGGAAGCAAAATCTCAGTTGATACAGGTTTCAATATACTTGAAACAATGAGTTTCTAATTATATTTTCTAAATTAACAGAATTAAGCCTGGTACAATAGAGAAATCATACTTGTTTCAAAGCATATTTAAAATAAAATAGCAGGAATTCTGGTGCTCTGATGAGTAGATTTCAAGTTTTGAAACCTGTCGCACTACTTCAGTCGCTTCCACCGACGGCATCTCTGCTGCTAGTGTGTGTGCATCAGTGACCGCTACACGCCGCAAGTTCTTTCCCACGGCTGCACTTATGAAGAAATCATTGGCATCATTTGTGGCACTTGAGTGCTGTCCTTTACCCGCAGGAATTTCCTTGTGTTTAAAAGAAGCAGAAAGTCTTCATTGCAATACGTCACTCTTAATGGCAATGAACGCCTAGTACAAAAGTTCATTCATTACTTATTCAGTCAAGCTGTTCATATTAGGGAAGCTTCAATCGCCCGTTACCTTGTATGGTAGCAACTGCAGTAGTATTTTAACGATTTAGCTCATACGTCTTGTGCATGTAAAGCCAAACAAACTGTCTATGAACAACCAAGGTCAGTTACTTCTGGATTTATATCTTTGGTTTGAACACAATTCTAGCTTGCAGAGTGTCGTACTGAAAACACAGGCAAGTGTGGGAAATACGCGGAACGCTTGTCGATACAAAAAATTAAAATTTTTCTTCTTACGATAATTTCTCCTGCCGTCCTTCAATGGTTCTCGAATGCAAACACTAAAACACTAAAAATAGAGAAAGCTATCCACTCTGCTCAGTAGTTGACGAAAGTTAAAGCAAACGTTTAGAGCTCGAAACTTTGATTTAGGAGAATATAAATCCTTTCGGCAATGCTGCAGTCATTTTATTAGCATCCGTATTTCTACAGATGTAGCAGAAATTAAATACACCAATCCTCCCTAATTTTGAGACTAAGCGTCGTAAAACGCGCAACTGAAGCTAAATCCAATTGACCAAGTTGTTAAACGCTAGCAAAGTCGTATTTATGATATCATAAATGATATTTTTCGAGAGAGAAAACTTTTAAATCTTTAATTTTAATAAACGGAAATAGATAAGAATGGAAGAATGGTGACCTTTTTCTCTCTGTCCGTGAGAACAAGATGTTCAACACACAGGACGCGCAAGGGTGACGTGTCAAGAAGTCTCCCTGAGAGAGAATCATTGAGTTAACATCTGTTAATCAGCGGTCACTCTTGCATGGGGGTTAGGACACAGGCGCTGCAGCTTTCAGTACGGTACTTTTTAACTATTCGGTTCTGGTGGGCGTAAAGTTCTCTGTGTTTCCTTCATGAAAATAGATATTTTTGTGCTAGATAGAACTCAGTAGTCCTGTCATCGGAAGTGAATCCCTATATATGTTAATCCATGTAAATTTCTTGATTTAATGTAAATGCTTATTAGATTACTACACAATCAGAAATTAGCTTTACGCCATTAAAATTTTAGAGCTTCCAATCATATGAATTTTCATTTCATTTTATTATGTACAGTACATAAACTTATAAGTGATTGTACAATGTAAGTCTACATATATATTCAAATGGCCACAAATCGATGTACATTATCTTGCAGTCAGTTGTTAGCGAGAGATATGTAGGAATTGTTTGGTTAAAATTAGGATATGTTTTATGAAATAATTTTAAAGCTGATGAGAGTACATAAAAGGTTAATTTTTAGGTCATAGAAAGACAAATTCACAATCAATGCATGAGGTAGCCAATCGAGGCAAGTAAACAAAATGTTGTTGCTACAGGAAATAAAATGATCTCCCTGAAAGCAACATTTTCACAACTCATAGAGAAATGTAAGAACAATTTTCAAATGAAAACTCGAGGCAATAGAATTTTCATACAATCGGTACATCAACTCGAAGCGTGAGATATTGACCTGAGTGCCCTGAAGAAGGTCTTTTTAATTTTTTTACATGAGAGTGACACATTGGAAGCTGGAGCTGGTGATCCCTACATGGCTGAATGTGATGCCCTGCGTGTCCCGCAGCGGGGCTCTACAGATGCTTTCGATCTGTGCCTCACCTTTACTGGACACTTGGACCTTATTTGTGCAAGTCACTCGCTAACCATTAATACCAATTCCCGAGTACATGCATGTGCCCTTTGCTAACGCTTCGCTTTATTAATATCATTTTTTGAAGCGTTGCATGCCCCGTTGAATACGAAAGTATTTTTTTCTTTCAGTGAAGGTCAGAAGACTATTCCAGTTCATCAGCGACTATAGATGATGACCTACTCGAAAAATACCTACGCAATTTTTTGTCAATGTTCTACCAACGTTTGAATTTTTTCTGTTCATTTTCATATACCTGACAAACTTGTGAACTCCAATCAATGATTTGTTTTTATACTCATTTTTGCTTCGATTACAGCAATAGTGTTAGTAGGAACCTTCTTAAAATTTTGAGATTTGAATATGTCTTTTTATATCAATAATTATTTACATTAGAACTTTTATTTTTCAATCAATTATCATTTAGAATTATTTTTTATATCACTTATTACTTAGAATTACTTCTCAGAATTACCGGAGTAATATATGGTTGTATGGAACTTGAGGATTTTTAGTCCTAATATTTCCAAACCAATGGCATGAAAGTATCACAATTCCAGGAAATTCAATTTCAAAGAAATAGCTTCAATGTTTAGGACAGTCTGAGTTGACCTTTGACCAGCGTATTACATGCTCAGGGTAGTAGCTGTTCAGAAGAGGGATTCTACTGAAAAAGAGGGTTTTCAATTCGAAACACTGAATCACTACAAAAGCTCTGTAGCTAGGCGCTTGTACAACCTGACACCTAACGCGACTAGAAATACGGCATGGGACTTGGGTAAACAACCGAATAATTATCGAAGTAATTATCCGACCCAAGAATGGGCCAGAAGATTCGTTCCTATAGCCTCATTCTATTCTTATTCTATTCTATTCTATTGGACAATTCGTCGAGCTCTGACGCAGTATGGCGAAAACAAAACAACCATAGCGAAGTGACCGCATCTCTCCCCTCTCCGTCGTTCAGGAGACTAAAAATACACTACATGGATGCAAGAAACCTTCATTTTACTCGATTACCTATTCACAACTTTAAATCCTAGATAAGAATTCAATGAAACACACCAGTGAAATTTTTTTAGTCATTTTCATTTAAATTCTGATATCGTAAAGGCAAAGGCAGTGTTCGTCCTACACGGCTGTGACATTTTATTTGCGGTGCTGTCTCCTATTCAACGTAGGAGTTCCACCTCACTATTTCCTGTTTTTACTTCAACAAGCAAATCATGAACAATTTAAATAGACAATAAATTCTATATTTACTTGCAAGCTTTGAAAACTTTTTTCAGATAATATAGGAAAAATTGACTATCCTTTTAGTATGTCTGCCAGTTCTAAGCTTTCATCCATACCATAATTATTCAAAATTTTGAAAGTCTTCTCCACTTTTCTAAAAAAATTGTATTAAGAGTCTCGAGGGTAAATGTTCAGAGGTTACAAGCATCAAACGCGAATCTGCAATCATCTTGGACATACTGCTCGAAACCACAGTTCTGTAAATCACTCTTAGACCATTTAAGTATTCTCGATTACCTGTTCAACTTTTACTTTCTTAACAACGATCATGGTGGACTGCAAGTAAAGTGAGCGAGGAGATGATGAGTTTCCAGTCTCGCCCGTTTTGTGACACACGTCAGACGGGAAAAATGTTGTTTGTGGCCTTGTGGTTGGGGCGAGGAACGCTGAGAGTATGGCTGTGCTTCCTTCCATGCATCACGCACCCAGGCTCGTGAGGGTCGACTTCTGCAAGACATGCCCTGAGCGTGAGACTCGGTGCTCTCACTGCTCTTACCGCTGTGAATTCCTTAAAAATAACGGTGGGAAAGTGGTATTATTTTCAGAGCAGCCGGTCAATTTTAGTTTGGTAGATGTTGTTAATTTCTGATTTTGGTTTTGTACAGAGTGAAATCATACTTAAAAATCATAAAATTCCATTTGTATAATTTTCGATATTTTTTCGATGTGTGAAGTCAAACAGGTCGAGAAAATGTATGAATTAGTGATTTTGTTCCTTACTTAGTTATTCAATATACGTATGGTATAAAATACTACTGTTGTCAACATGTTTTTTAAAGTTTCAATTTTTCGAAATGTTCAATTGCTTACTCGATATTTAAAAGAAGACAATCCGCTTCATACGTCGTAATTATACAATACAATTTGCGAGACGTACTCGTGCTTGCTTAGAGTTAACAAAAATATGCTGAGTTGAGAAGTACATTTTAAATTTATCATTGAATTGCAGCTGCACCGAATGGAAAGCCTCTGGTCTTTATACAACTGCAAGCCAATATTTAGGTGCACTTCACGAGGGTAGTGGGGGACAAAGAAAGAAATTTTAACATTGTCATTCCTAGCGTTACGTTCGACACTGCAGGTGCGTCAGCGTTGCTGGATTTTCCTGCGTTGTGTCCTGGTTGAGCAGTGCAAGCAATCACGAGTCACGGCGGTGCACAAGACACGTCTCGTAAATTATCCCCACTTTTAATAATTCATGTTGTTTTGCTTCTTCCAAGTCCAAATATGCTTAACAATGCAAGGAAATAAGCTTTGTGGGTAATAATTCTGTCCATCAAAAAGAAATTATAAAATGTTTTATTAAAACTGGGAGTTTCGACCATAGATGCAATTTTCAATAGCTGACGAAGCACAATTAACATAAAATACAGCCCATGCGACAGAATCTTTATGATTGGAGTGACACATCATAAACGTAATAGTGAAACGAATATTAACCTCAGACTAATTGCAGTGTACAAAGCAGACACTAAATCATTTGAACAGGTCTTTTTTTAAATAAACAGTTACGGAAAAATACAGAACTTCATGGGACCATATATGGAGGAAATTTCTGAAAAACTTGAAAATACACACTAGTAATATCTTTTTGATTTAACATTTTGCAAGTAGTGCCATTTCAAACTTTTGACACAGGGGCAATCTGTAAACACGAGTAAAGTGTGATGCTTCTGAAGTGTGTTTTGCATCATTGTTCTGTTGGAACACTCTCTCTTAAATGTGCTAGCGAACCCAATACATGTTCATTAACTTGGTACTGGTACAGTTATATGAGATTGCAGGTAAAAGCGTTCTGTTGAATCGACTTTTAAAATTTTTGGCTGTGAAGTTAGCAACTTCTCGTTTATAATACGTCTACTAATATACGTTCACTCGCAACTACAAAAGAAGCAAGTAAGAAACTTAGTGAAAATGTACGGTAATTATAACCATTCCACGGTAATTTCATTCTCAGGCACATTATTCTTAAAGGGGATCTGTTTAATTCAGACGTAATAAACTCTTAAGTTCGAGAGCATATCGTTGTACTTATCGCAACTTGCCCTCCATTTCAAAATCCGCTTCACTGGATCATCACCCCTCGGTTGATGATCCTCTCCTCTTCATTTAAATCGCTCTCTTTCACTTCTCAGTCGCTCCGTGAGACATGATCTGATTGTCCCAGCTGTCGACAAGCTCATTTTTACATTGTTACAGCAGCACCAAAGCTTTTCTTCAATAATGTTACCAAGAGTTTTGTAGAACTGTTGTTCAAGATATTCTATTATAATTATTACAAAGCGACACATTGTAATTCATGGCATCAACAAAACAAGGTACAAAAGAGTAAGATAATTTTCTTTCTGCATTCAAATTGTCTCAATGGAAAGTGACAGCTCTGATCAAAAGCAAAGCTTTCACGTAACAATTAGATAGAGATGTGCACCTGTGTATTACAGCAACTTAATCGTAAGTTTCTGCGAAAGGGAAGAAAATTATTAATCCTTCTTTAACCTTTACTGTCTAACTCAGGGTAAATTGAATCCCCAGAATGAACCATAATATATTTCGTAATCGGTAACAAAATTGAGTTAAATCCTCCGTGCGAACTACTGCACCTTGCACTTGCAGTTCTGTTCATTGCCCACAATATTTCTCAGCAGCTGTTGTCTGAAAAGAATAGCGAGGGTTACTGAAAGCTTAAAGAAATCAATGAAGGTGGTTTAGTATTACGTTCGTAGTCTTCCACCACAGAGATTGGAAAGAAACAAATTACTTCTCTACTTCTGCTTCACAGCAATGAGGGGATTTTTGGAAGATTGTAGGGATCAGCCTGATAAATGTCTGGGATCACAAGAAGATTTACAGCCTATTGAGCTTTCGTCTGTGACCTCATGTATCAATCTTGACACTCTGCCTTATTTGAGCATTTTTTGCTTGTTGTTCATGTGGATAACTTAATTTTACTCCGTCAACCTAAGAAGCCAATTGACCAATTCACGCTATCAATACTGAACTTTGCAGCAATTTATTTAGCCATATATTTAGTCAAATTTGTAGTTCGTGCTTCCTCAAGGCTCATGAGAAATTATTGTAGTCAGAATTTGTCAACCTAACTGGAGTATTAAATCGGTTGTATGTGAAAAATAAACTGCGGTAAAAATTAAAAGATTTCTGACAAACTATAACACTAATGCACTCCTTGCGTGTCTCCTTGCTACTACTTATAAGAAAATATTTTTTTTCTGTTACCTCTGTAACTACTCAGTTTCGGATATGTTTTAGGCTTGCTGCAGTTTCGTTGAAAAAAATGTTTAATAGGTATTTTAACCAGAAACTTCGTACCAAGTAATATCAGGACAACGGAATACTAATGTTTACATTGTTTCAGTGATTCAAGGATATGGCGTTTGCGGTTGACTTTTTTATAAAATCGAGTAAAGACTATCAGGAAAGCGGAATACTAATGTTTACAGTGTTTCAGTAATTCAAGGATATGGCGTTTGCAGTTGACTTTTTTATAAAATCGAGTAAAGACTTTTTAGGTGAATATGTTTGCAAAATATCTCAATTCTTATCTGAAAGAGGATTTTATTTGCACACGTGGTGTCCAAGAACTTTAAATGATTAATTCTCATTGAAAACTATACGACCTAATTGCATATTGCAATGAATATGCTGAAGATGAAACGAGTGTGCAGTATGTATTTACGTATAATTGTATCCGGTACTTATCTTTCATCAGCGCGTGACGACTGCGTATCATTTGAAGTCAGTCTCATTTGCTGATTAAATCCTATATGATGTCTGTAGGCTCATGGTCGCCAACGGTTTTTCAGTAATCCAATAATAAATATTATTGCGAGAGTAACGGTGCCGAGCACCTGGACCTGCAGAATCAGAGAGAACCTAGCCGCCAGAATCTACTGTTTTGGACTCGAGATTCTCGAGGGGAGATCAAAAATAGCCTCAGCACCTGGTTTTAATCATAAGCCAGGGGCCAGCGGTCGTGGGATTATGACGCGATCATGTAATTTATAACAGTATGATCGGCCCTGGATAGCATTAGCCCGAGCTTTGACGGGTGCAGAGGCCAATCGATCGTTCCATTCGATAATGCCAGCCACAATCACTGCTAACTCGCTCGCTGATGATTTTGGTATTTGCAAGGGCCCTTACTCGTACCTCTAGCATGTCTATATATAAAGCTAGGCTCGCAGGTGCTGGATTGAGACATTTGGAGCTAATGAGAGGCTGTTATCCTGAAGCAGTTATTATTTTATAGGACTCTTTTCAAACGTGTATTTTACGTTGAAATAGTGAATTATCATCCGTGTAAAATTGTTGGTTCTGATGCTCTTTTACTCGTATATGAACATGGGCTCAGCTGCAATAATATTGAACATTCTATGGAGGGTTCTTCTACTTCTGAAAAATTGAAATATTGAAATACCAAATACTATTCTTCTTCTATACCTTCTAGAGCACAGGTCCTCTTATCATACGCGTACTTCTTGATAAAATCGATTCACGAGGTTTATAAAATTCAATAATCAGCATATCGAAATCTGCAGCTGTAATCTGACAAAATTTAACTACTGGAATTCACTGCATTGCAAAAACAGTTCTCTAGATCACTCCACCACGGCCCTCAACCTACACTTGTGCTGGAGAGCATTTGAAGAGAGCTCGTTGAAGTGGACCGGTGTACGGGGGCTGTTTGCTCCCCTCTACTGAGAGGGCAGATCACTGTACTGTCACCATAGTCATGCACTTGCAACCCTTCTCGGTGATTGACAAAGTTTGAGAGATTTTCGGGGGATTGTCCGCCCACTTGAAGTCTTCACAGATCTGAAGCTCTCGAATTCCCTGTTTCGTGAGCCCTCTGTCCATTATCTCGATGTGTGAGGAGGGTCCATTTTCATTCGATTTAATTCTCTCGTATCACTTGAACTTTCATTTTTAACAACGATATTGGCTTACGCTCCCGTCTCAATTTAAAAGAAAAACCTCGAAGGATATGTAATTGTGATGCTCGTTTTTTTAGATTTTCCATTATTTTTACTTATTATTACGATTGTCAGGAATACGGTGAAGACATTATTCTACTCTCTAACGAAAATATAAGCGAAAATTACGTACAACATAATTTGGACCATAAGGCTCCATTTTTCGTGATATAAATGTAATAATTTATGTATTATCTCAATATCTCATTTGAATTTATCTCCCTGTAAACTGAACAGTGAAAATACTTTCGTTTGAACACTTCTACTATTCAGCTATCTAGTTAACAAGAACAAGAGTTTGAGTTATACTACTATACGTCCCATAATGTATTGGAGTTGAACAAATAAAGGCCGGCAACCGAGAATCATGATACTTTCCTGCCCTCAATGGCAACTTAGGGACTACTCCCCTTTATAACCATTAGAAACGAAACGTATGTCTATATACATTAATATACGGAGGCATTTTTTAATAGATATTAACAAACTTTGAATAAAACCTAGTCTAAGGAAACTTATTCAAACCTTTGTCACAATTAATAGACGCTAGATTCAGTCCCGTTCTCGTAACACGTGATACGGTGTATGATAACCATGCTGCGATCATTTGTAATGTAGTATCTCGTTTGAATCGACAAGGATGAATTGAGTACAAGCGTCTTTTCTATTGTAATTCTGTTTCAAATTTAATTTATTCAATAATTATTCTCTTTTAAATCATAAAGGCTATCGTGAGAAAGCTTTATTTTTCCCACATATGAATATTAAATCAATTGAGCAATCGATGTTATCAGGTGCACCGGTGTGCGTTCGATTGACCATGGTTTGTATTGCATCAAATTTACATGAGGCAGCCCTGCTTGCTCTACTGATTCTTATCTGGCCATAAAGATTCTGGAACAATTTTGTAGCTTTAGTGCTGTTTTCACGATTCATAAATCACCCTATGTACTCATTGGTTTGGCGGGGTGCGTCCGTTAATAAGTCTTTGCCTTCACTTGGAACTGAATTCTAAAGTAGCTTCAACGAAAGCTACCTACATGTTTCTGTTTTCTTTAATTAGTATCATACACTTTTTATACATCAAATGTCTGCTTTTGGAAATGAAGACACAATATATGAAGCTTAGAGCAAAAAAGAAAACGCGAGAATTTGAAAGCCAAATGTCGTCGAAAATGAGCATTACATTCTTTTGAAACAGTTTAATCACATGCATTGAATTTTAATCTGAGAATTAGGCGCCGTGTCCGAGGTAGTAATTTCCAGAGTAAGAAGCTTAAATACATAGGAAAATATCATTTAATCTTCCTGTACCTGCTGTCTGTAGTCTTGTGTGTTACTTTCCTTCGACTTATTCTGATACCTGATGCACTCTAAAATAAAACGGTGCATTTTTAAAGCCTAGCTCTTGAACTGTAAAATGTACGGGATCTTTTAGATGTCGAGTAATGTAAATTTTCTTTCTAAAATAACAAGGCATAATATTTTATAAGAAACCAGCAAAAGTTCATAAAAATCAGTACAAATTGTTCTACATCAACGGAAGATTTATACATATACTGGTACACTTCTTCACCAGTACTTAATATCTCTCAAAAGATTATGGATAATTTGAGCTCGGGAAATTCGTTGCCTAAAGTTTTTTTTCAGGGTTGCTTCTGTGTTGTGTGTCTCATTTGTCAAAGCAACTTTATATTTCTACTCTCATTAATTTCGTTTCTCCTGTAATCAAAGCCTGAGTGCTAGCATTTGAGTCAAGAGTTATTTATGCCTACGTGCCACGTAGAAACGTTTGTTGTGCTCCATTGGGACAACTAGACTTATTTTTTTATCTTTGCACATGTTCGCACCTAATTAAACGTTGTTCTAGAATCAATGTATTGCTACGTAGAAACGTTTGTTGTGCTCCATTGGGACAACTAGACTTATTTTTTGATCTTTGCACATGTTCGCACCTAATTAAACGTTGTTCTAGAATCAACGTTAATAAAGCTGATCAACTTCAAAAGCATTAATTAAACCAAAGTTTTAATTATTTGTGTGTCTTGCTGTTGCATGGTAATTAAGCGTCCAAAACAATTATATTCACGATTTACAGTTATTTACGACTCATTCTCTAGTACTATTTTTGTCTATGGCATGAAAGCAAATAACAATGCTAGCCGTATGCAACGATAAACTCTCATGGTCCTACACCAGGTTGTTTGCTAGTTACTATTATTGTTCCTCAGTAATTCATTTTCTTTATGGAGAGACTCCCTGTACCGTCTGTAAATTAGTCTGCTCGAGGTCAGTGAATGACGCTCCGTTAGGCACAGAAAGAAAATACGGACGTAAAAGGTCACCTAAGGGCATTGTTTTAGATGTTTATCTGAAGAGCTTGCGCTACTTAATACTCCTGCTCAGCAATCTATGGCGAGTTGGTTTCTTTGTCTCACAGTTTTGTTTTAGTAAACATAAGCTCCAATACCTTGACGTTGAAGAAAAGGAACTAAAAAGAAAGTGTGAGCCATACATAAAGTCACGTGCGAGCATTGTTTAGAATCTACCATCACGAGATGGTCAATAAAGTATGACAGAGCGTGGCGTGCGGCGGTCCTGTTTATAGGCCTGGACCGTTATGAAGGTGTTCGTGCCCCTCGTCACCCTCTGCTAATCCAGACATAAATTGCAGAGCCCTGGCTTTTGTGCGGACACTCGTCGTCCGTCTGCAAGCTTCGTTTGCTTGTTCTCTATCTTGTTGGGCAGAAACTGTCAGCCATTTCGTTACCGGATGTTAATTATAACATGACTCAAAAACTGGTCCACATGAAGTCGTCCGCTTACTGTGTTTGTAAATATTAATACAGTACTTTCATATCAAATGCTGATGGTGACTTTGAAGAAAAGGGGTTTCTGTTTCCGGGGTAACTAGGGTTGTTGAAAAGAAATGAATTTCGTTCACTAAAAATCAGGTTAATTTTTGTTAGTAATTTTCAATCTTGTGCATTTTTATGTACATGTCTTCTAATTCCTGCAAATGTAGAATTGGATTTAGCTTAATAAATGTTACTAATAGCAAATTAAATGATACTTTTAACTTCACCACTAACATTGTGGATGAAAATTTTAGTATTTCGTAATAATCGTTTTCGACTTTATTGAAGAAGCATACACGATAGTAAAAAGGTGACGGTCAAGCATATACTGATTTTGAATGTTTCAAACCTCAATGTAAATCGATCATGTATGTCCCACTCTTTGAGTGAACAGAATGATCTGATAGGATGGAAAGAACCTTTGATGATGACAATTAGTTGAAATAAACTTCAGGTATCGTATGCCTGTTGTGCAGATACAGTATTTGAGTGAAGTAGGTATCATTTATGCTGTCTTGTAGAGTCTATAATGTTCTCGTGATGTACACACTACTCTGAATTGTGCCCTTATTACCTCTCGTAAATTAGCTCATGATGAGATGAGAGATGACTCCCATACATTTTAAAAGACGAGTGAAGGACTGAAAAAGTTACTGGTCACCGATTAAACGCAAATGGATGAGCCATTTATCAAAGCGGGCACCTCTACACTAACAGACCTTATGGGCAACTCAAGTCCGCTACCGCGACGCTAACTGCCCGATTTTTTTAAGTTGGTTAGTCGGTAGAGCTATTTTTACACTAGCGATTTTTTCTTGGCGAACAGGGTAAGTCAGTGTTTAAGAACATTCATTTTCAGACGAGAAACTATTGGAACATTCTTTGCAGTTAATGATTGTCTAAATCTCCATTGCATACATAGGGTGTCCAAGAAAATGTAACATTTTAAAAGGCTGTAGTATGAATACTTCTGGTACTCATAAGGTGTGCATAAGGTGAGTAACAACATATTCTGGATGAAAAATAAAACTTTAGATCTTGCTCTTTCAAATGAGACCTGTCCCAGCCATGCTAACACCAGTAGTATTCAAATTACAGACTTTCAAGAATGTATACATTTTTGGGGGACACGCTGCACAAGCCAGAAATTTAGAAAAAGTTATCACTAACACTACTGGGGGAATTAAGTAGATCTTAACTTTAACAAACATATTTCATTTACAGCATTCATTCATAACAAACTACAGGAAATTTACAACTCTTCAGTGTGTGTGCTACTTTTACGCTGTCGACAAATTCATATGTTTACAATACTGGTTTCTAGAATTGGAAAAAACCGGTGGGCTGAATATAATCATAGAATATAGAGTGGCTCTAGAGCAACAGTTTATTGGCTTTTGCCAGAAAATGAAAAATGTAGTGAAAGACTCGGTAAATAGGTTTCAAGAATGCAGTTGTTCGATGTTAAAGTATTTTAAAAACTTACGAAGGAAATCTTTCAAATTTTCCTTAAATACTTCACAATTTGTTCAGTTTCAGTAAACCTTCGAAAACTATGAATCCCTGATAGAGTAAAGCGTGGTCTTGATGTTATAAGAGTTCTTATCGTCCTTTTATTCATGTTTTTAGGGAATATTTTAGTAGTTGTTTCTTATTTTGAGCTCAACAAATTTCTGAAAAATTTTAAGAACTCAAATATTATACTACCTAATCTTTTACTTTGATAACAGAAGATTAACTGCAAAATAATATAAACATTTCACATGTGATTGAGAAAAGGAATCTGGGTTCTCTCACTTGTGAGTTTTGGACGTTGGTTGCATTAATTCAGCTCAGAGATACAAAGTCAACGTCCTGTTATAGTTTGACTCTGCCAGCAAAACATGCACTTCCAACACTTGGTAATCAAAAGCAATGGACTAACTAAATCGTTGTGTTTTTTTTTTGTTTTAGGAGCTTTAATCCTTGGCGTGCAATTTTTTGTAAATGAAAATCTAATTCATCTTCAAATTATTCTTAACGATAAAGTTCGACGATAGCTTCATTTTCAAACGGTAATTCGGTTGATTTAACAACATGGGCCTCCAGCTACAAACACTGTGCTATCTAAAAGTAAGAAACTTCACACAGAGCAAACATGGGATGTCCATGAGATTACTGACCAGCTCTTCTTGTGATGTTTTTTAACTAAACATTTTCTTGGTGATATAAATCGAGCATTCTAGTCTCTACGCCCATAAAATATCCAAACTCTTGGTTGTTTACATGGCTAAGACTTTCAAAATAACTTTCAGTTGTTCGGTAGAAGTTGTTTGTTTTGAAGGTATGAATAATAGATTCAGGAGTTATCAATATTTAATTGAGTCACGTAATGTTGAAGGCCTGAATTCGTATCTTTGCTTTAGCGAAAGCAATTCATGCGCGCTGGAATTCCCATCTATAACGCTTTCTTGCACATCTTTATGAAATGACCTCCTCCTAGGTAAAGCACTACACGCATCACAGCATATTAGACTGTTAAAGCTTGATCAGGTAATACATGATGACGAGGACTCCGAGACCGACAAAAGCAGGATAAAATTAGCACAAGTTTATGTGTTGAACTTGAGGCATGAACAAACTGATGAGAGACGAGACTTGTCTCAATGCATTATGGTGAGAGATGTCTCTCTTTGAGTAGCTCTTCAAAGTTGATCTGGGCATACAAAGATTTATGCTTCATATCGCGTAGGCAAAGCCCCTCAAAATGGCACCCATTACCTGCAATGTGTGCTCGGCTGGATTCCTGTTAAAGCATTTGTTCTATTAAGATACAACGTAGTGATAACGAAAGCACTTTATAAAAGACTCGATACTGGACTTAGTTCACATCTATTCGCTGCTGGTCATGGAAACCAGAGCTTAAGAAATTATGAAACTCTATGATAATCTACGGAGTTATGAAAACAGGATAATAGCTCCAAATTACAGTTTCTGGTGATATACTTTTTTGCCACCTGATGTCCATTAAATTAGTAGGTAACATAAAAAATTAACTAAGTCAAAGCTCCCGGGAAATAAATGCTGCTACTGTCTCACACAGCCAATGAGTGAAGAAACAGAAAATCTTGACACATCATGTGTTTGGGTATAGCATTGCATACATAAAATTCTACCCGTAGATATTCTATGAATTCTACTTTGAAGTTTTTGCTATATTTTGGGTAGGGAGTTACCCAAGTTACAGCCAACGGCTGCTTCGTACATATTTACCGGCTACACCAACGGCTGCTTCGTACATATTTACCGGCTGCACCAACGGCTGCTTCGTACGTATTTACCGGCTGCACCAACGGCTACTTCGTACATATTTACCGGCTACTTCGTACGTATTTACAAGCCGTACTAACAGCTTCTTCGTACATACCTGAAGGTGGTACCGTCGCTAGTAGAAATTAACACGGCTGCTTTGCACCAACGGCTGCCTACAGGAAGTATAATACATATTTACAAGCGGCACAAACGGTTGCCTCGTACATACATATTAAACATAATTAGGAACCGGAACCTTAAGATCTGAGAAGTCTCCTCTTGTCCTCCCTCCTTTGAACTAGACATTTCCCATTCTTAGTATATCTAGGAAAAATCTTGACTATAATTGTAGAATAACCCAAATTCAATCAGTGGCCAGAATAATTTATTTCGAGGTCATTTATCTAAAATAGCTGCTTGTTTCATTTGTCAGACAAATTTCAAGCCATCTTCTTAATTTTAGATCTGAAGGTTTGAATGTTGTTCTTTTGAAAATCATGGTTGAATTTCTACACCTGAGCTAAGAAAAAGCGCGCTTTACCTGCGTCTAATTAGGCTGTATAAGACGGGCGGTATCAAAGCAGTATTTGTAAACAAGACTTTCTTCCAACGTAAGCGCGAGAGCACCGTCAAGTTTGAGTTTGAACAATCGCCAAGCACATAGCTTTGCTGTTCATGATGCCTTTTGTTTGCTCCTTTCA
>VCRD01000529.1:222952-266667 GCA_006783055.1 Trinorchestia longiramus
GAGTCGTAGGGTTTTTACGTGGATCTGGGGAGACAGCACACTGAGAATATCACATGCACGAAGTGAACTTAGAGTTTTATATGAGCGGCAAATAATTTTGAAGGGTTGGAATTGCAGTGAATGATATCATGGCATTCCATGGATGACAGTCAAGTGAGGAAATGTCAATAACCTTATTAGTACTTATTTTAAAGCATTAAACAACGTATTCTCTGTTAATTAGGAGCTCAACAATTTTCAGTAGCTTCAGAGACGCGTTTCACAGACTTTGTTGTTGTAATAATCACCAATAATAATGTAATCACCAGCTTGGTCGACTGATATCACCAGCTTGGTCGACTGGTGAGCGAGTCTGCTTGCGAGCGGAAAGACCCGGGTTCGAATCCCGCTGCCGACATGGTTGACGCGGCTAGAAATACGGCATGGGACTTGGGTGAACAACCGAATAATTATCCAAGTAATTATCAAACTCGAGAATGGGCCAGAAGGTTCATTCCTATAGCCTCATTCTATTCTATTCTATTCTATTCTATTCTATTCTATAATACTGGATGAATTTCAATCGTTGGAAATGAATAGTACATTTTGATTTCAAAATCACGTTGTTTAAAATATGTTTCCCAATGGGCTTCAATTTTCGATCAAACCGGTGATTCCAACTATTGCTCTCATCCTCTGAGACTGAAGAGAAGGTTTACCTGAGTTTAAACAACCGTCCGGTTGTTCGATGCATTTTGTAGTGTGCAATACTACTGAAGACTTCTCAATTGAGATTATACGTATGACGCAGAAGACGATTTGTGTCCAGGGATGTGGTGCTAGGAATGATCATTGTGGTTGGGTAATATCCACCAGACCTAAGTAAAGTTTGTACAATACGAGTACATAGTAGACAAGTGATCGACACGACGCATTTCCTACTTATACAATTTCAAAATGTACCACCGCAGTAAAACTTGATTGCAGTTGCATAGCATACAACTAAATTATTTATATTTAAAATGATTGATTTCTTTAAAAATCAACAAAAAGGAGCAGTGTCGTTAATGCTGACGAATCCTTCTACTTGAAGAAACGACGCTTAATTTTTTCAAAAATTTCTTAAATGATTTTGTGATTCAAACTATATGAAATGGTTGTCGAAAATCAGCTCATTGGCATTCGTATTTATTGTTCCTACTGCTATTATCAACATGATCTGATCGAAGTTATGGTTCGTGATTGAAGTGAAATTAAGTGATGTTCTCATAACTCTGTCTAGGTGCTCTGTTACAAGTTCAAATACTCTTTTACGTCCCTATTGAACAGGGCTTAAATCATGTGTATTATTGGAGTTAATAAGGTAATGGTCACAATACCAGGCATCCATGTGATCTGCACACTTAGGTGTTACATTTGCACACATCATCCTCGCTCTTCAGCCAACGTAATTGTTTGTAACACAAATTGCATGCTAAAGGTGAATGTGAACTTGAATGTTTAAGATACAATGCGTCATTGAAAGAAAGGCAACACAATTTTGACTAGTTGCTCTTTCGTGTAGCGCATCAATGTTGAAATGAAATTTCACGAGTTGAACGAAAAATATATTTTAATAATCCGTAAAATATATACGACATTCCAAAAACAGTTAAATACTTTTTCATTATTTAAAAGTGACCAAATTTCTATACTAATCATGGTTTCCTCGTTATTGATTTTAAGAGTACGTTATTATTAAGATTATCACCTTGTACCATCATAATACACTTCATAATTAAAACGAACTCAAGTATACGGAAAGAAGACATCTTTCTTAAAGAATCCATAAAAATTCGTTACACTCAGCCGTCCATGTTCTCGCATGCATGACCTTTTGATATCGGTGGAGATATGTAAATACATGTTAAGCATCCGAGCTTTATTATGAAGGTCGTCAAGTATGACTTAAAATTATTATACATCTCTGATCACTTATCTAATTTTTTATTCTACCGAACTGCAGCCGGCTGCTGGCTTATTCAACCTCTGCCTTGTTAGATAGCGAAGGAAAACTATACTTTAGTACTATGCTCATCTCAGTTGAAAGTAGATAAGCATGACTCGAAATCAATCAATGTTTGAAATAAACATTGAACATTTCTTTGATTGAGATATCGATCTCGAATCCATAAAATTATTTGTAAAACATTATCTCACTGTTCCAAGAAAAATTCATAATTTATGAGTTTTTATCTAGTATTAATACGAATAGCAGATCTAAAATTTTGCGGCAAAACATTTACACGAAGCATTTATATGTAGTCATTGTTGGAAAAGCGTCGAGGGTTGACTTTTGATTTTCCTAATTATTTGCGAGTACTGTAACTGGTTGATATGGTGGAACACTTACTACGAACATTCATCATTGTTTGGGTACCTGATGGATTTCTGCAAATGACAGGGTGAAGTACGAGCTAATCGCTGATCTCGTCGTTCATCATCGCTCACCGCACAAATTTGAATCATTCATGTCGGTTTTCTGAACGAACATGTACACAGTTCGCTTCCGATTGTAGTTCATGTTCAAATCTTCGTGTACTCCCAATTCATCTCCAACTGACCAAAATATTTCTCCTTTTATGTCTTTGTTGTGTAGTTCTACAACTATTGAAAATTATAAAGTCACACTTTTACTATGACGTAAATTCTAAAATTTAATAAGGTGAAAGAGGAGCATGGACTTCGCCGTAAATATTATGTACGGGCATAATTAGATTGAAGTTGGGCTTCCTTGTTTGCATGTCTTCTTTCGCAGAGTTTGAGTTTCTGTAGCAAACAAATTGTTTACCAGCGTTCTCGTAGTTTTAATTCTTCCACAGTTGCTACTTCCTGAGTGCTAAACTCGTAGTTCTACACTGAGACTTTCCGTAGTAACAATTCATCAATAATTTCATTGCATGCACTGCATTAGACCAAGCTTCGTCAATATTGATCAATTACGCACTCGTTTGATAAAGCCCGTATGTACTGTAGACACTCTATACAACAATCTACGCTTCATGATAATATTGTTCAGCATATGACGAGGCTCCCACATGCTTGCCTACCCCAACTGGATTTGATCGCTAGTGCACGTCTACATCGGGGCTTCCCCAGTGCTGACGCGGGGATTTTTTAGCGCAATACATCGATTCTCACGTTTTTTCTATTTCGTATTGGTTCATTTTTTACTATTTAACTTTAAATAGCTGAAAATCGTTCCGTAAAGTAGTGTCAAACGTAGTTTACCAAGTTGTTATCAAGTTCATTTGATGTTTTTTCTTATTGACATGGTTTTCATAAAACGTGAACTTATGTTTTCAAGCTCTAACTTCTATGTTATTTTTGCGTGAGTGTCCGAAAAACGTTTGATTATCTTTCGCTGACTGAAATTGATTTCATAAGTAAATATACTTTAGTTTCCCAGAAGAATAACATTAATTCGCTCTCTTGATTTGCTATCACAGACATCACATTAAAGAACAAATAGCAAAGCGCCGACTACATTTTGATAGATCAACAAATGTGACCTGCGGCTCACATAAACGAGGACATAGCTTCCTTGTACTTTTAATCTTCCACAAACTACTTGGAAGTCTTAAAACGTATTTCCTAGATGCCTTATTTTTACACATTGAAAAGCTCGGCTGTATGAGCTAACCAAATAAATGATCAAAGTTTAAGACTGCGGAGCTTGTTAATAATGTATCTGTGATAAAGGCCTACGTTTACTTTATATGTCAAGTACTTGCAAACATATTGAATTATGTTAATTTCAGACAAGAAGGCTTAGGCGGACCCCTCATAGAGGTTCCACAAAAAAGAATGCAGCATTTGATATTGTATTTGCTCAGCTTTGTGTGGTAAAGCTATGTTGTTGGTCTTCGAGTCATCAAAATGAACTTGAGATAGAATGAACTGTCGTTTGATAGCTCACAGAAAAAGAACGCAGCTTATTTTCTGCATTATTTACAGGATGTATTAAAGTAGCAAAGATTCATGGACAAAGATCAATGATGGTAGCTTTTTCGTATCTTAACAAAACAGGAAATGTTTTGACAGACTCTTGATTTTTTCTTTAACTTTTGAGTATAGAAATTTAAGACAAAAAAAACAGAGTCCTGGTATTGTTCTGTCTTTAACTCGCACTATTCCATAAACTCAGTTTTATATTGTCAAAGCAAAAACTGATGGTAATGAAACATTGCCCGCTTGCAGGAAATTTGAATCTGGTAAATCTTTTTTTATATTCGTTTTCGAAAAATATTGTTTAACGAACTCTTCAAGGCAATATTTTTCCTGATATTTTTCTTCATCCCCACTCCTACGAACTTTAAATTTTTTGTTCAAGCTCAGTCAATGTGTCACTTTTTACAAGTTTTGCCTGAATTGAGATGCTAATTAAAAATAATTTGAAGCTGACTAAACGATGAGGCCGTTGCAGCGAGACTCCTGTCTACTCAAAGTGATTTAAAAAAATGAGAAACTACACATTAAGGAAAAATTACTTTAACAATTGTAGGATAGTCAGCCTCAATTCCTACCAACATTTCTTTGTGGAAGAGTATACCGAGAATTTTATTCAGGTAAAATTCCAACTAAGGCAGGTTAGGCAGACTTGAGTTCTCTGCTAGCCTCACCAGTGTAGTTAACACGTTGACTCCGAAGTGGTACGTATGTGTACCACTTAGGTTAGGTTCTGTAATTTTTTCAGATCCTTCTAGTGACTTTGTGTACAAAGTGAAGTTGTACACCAATCAGGCAATCGGAGGCAACGTGTTAAGTTAAGGCGTACATGTACCCAGAAGTGGTTTGTTCTACCTCGACTGGTCGTTGTGTTGTCCTGTTAGGCAACAGGGCACCCAAGATGTTCTCGCAAGAGCAGTAATCGTCTTAAGGGGACTCACCAGTGCTCTTGTCACGCGCCACGAGGGCGGCGCACAATACGCGATGTCGACAGCTCGTGTTGCTCGTCATCGGGGATCATCCTAACACATCTCAAGTCCTCTTTATGGTGACCGTCCCCACCGAAAAGATTGGAAAATAAGATTCATTGGGTAATGCGTTGGGTACAATCTGAGTAGGTACTTCTTTCAGTATCTCGTCTGAAGTTACAGAGAACGTAGCAAAATTGTGCACGAATGAAACCGTGAAGAGTAAAGGAAACGTGATGAGGTTTTTCGAATTTAACTGATGATGCATGATAGAAACAAAAGTTAATGAATTTTGGCAATGGAAATTGTAAATATGTTAGAACATTTCGCTATAAAGCTTTTAGAAATCATGTTTAAAAAATTATTCATGTTTTTGAACCGCTTCATTGAGAAATTTCATTTTCATCTTCGTTTCATACTCGTAAGCCTTCTCGAATGATGATGCTGGTGAGGCATTTAGAAACTATGCAGACGAAGTATATTACTTTCCCGTATGATTTGATTGATAGTTAATGGAAAATCATTAACAGGTTCTTTTAATATGAGAAAAATTTTGAGTGAAACGAAACTCTTGCGTCATTGATTTAGAGTGATTTGAACGTTACAAGATGCGTTTGTGGTCCCCCAAAAATGACTAGGAGTGCTTTTTAGTGAATCATGAAATCAATATCCTGATTCATGAGGCTGGACGACGTTTCCTCCCCAAGTTCTGCTCGTGCAGAACTAATCTCCCAGATTTAATCTGCAGTCGTTGAATGACGGATGGGTGCTGCGGATGAATAATGATGAGACCGAATCACGACCATCATTTTCAGTTAGTGACCACCGTACGTATTATTAGGACACTTCTGGTGTCCAAATCAGAGCTTCTGTAACGCTCGCTGACACATTAACCAACACTGCCTCGCTCCTAATTTCCACGAGGGGCACTACCGCTCTTCCGGTCAATGCTGAGATTCCATCCCGTCTGCAGTGATGAATTTCATGCTTAGATTGCACATCGTCATGGATTAACGGGGTGTTGCGTAATGAATGACTGTCAGTGACAATTAGGCTTCGATTTTTGTACGTTTATTCAACTCCGCCCATGCATCTTGCGCGCGTTTCCGCAGGCTGCTCGATGTGGTCATCGCTTGCTGGACAAGGATTGTTGTAACGTCTGCGGCCATCCGTGGGAACTGCAGGCGACAAAAGGACTCAGGCGCAAGCAATCCTAACTGACTTCATCATCATTATTGTCATCAAGATGAAAAAAATGCTTTGCAACTCTTCTTTATAGTATAAAAATTATAGCTCTTTGCCAATTAAAGTCAGCTTTCTTGCTCGTGAAGAACAAAGAAAACGAAGACCAACTTCTAGATGCGTACTCTGACAAGTGAATGATAATAAATTGCAAATTGTCTTTCCTAAAACCTGTGCCGTTGTATAATACTCGTGCTAACTGTCTACTAATTTTCATGCCTTAAAGAAAGACTGATTTACGCTTCCAAAATAAGGCTATTAATTTGTCTTATTCCATCATGAAGCCCTTAAATACTTACATTTTATTTCTAAATAAATTCAGATAAAGATGAGAATAAACATTCGTTTTACTCGTAAAATAACGTGTTTTGATTCTTATTTTTTGTATATTTTAGGAATTAAGGTTGATAATCTTTCACTCCAAAGTTGTTGAAATACGTGGATGAACGAAATTGGCTGCTGATGGCTAAAGTTGGGTTATACGTTAGAATGAAGTTTTCTAATCTCTAATGGATTGCTTGACTTCAACTTAATTATTGCTACGAGTATACTTATAAATGAGAAATCTTCATTCATCTTTCTGCCTGCATTGATAAACTGCTAAGCATTTATGAAGAATAATCATAAATGCTTAGCAGTTTCTCCAAGCAGAAAAAAGTAGAAATGGTTGTGGCATACACTATTAAATTGGACGAATACTTACAATAGACGAGATGGTGTTCAAGTTAGTAGGCCACCCACCAGAAGAGAGCTGCAGTTTTTTATATCAAGCTTCAAAGGAATAACACAGAGACTGAATCTTTGCATGCCTAATCCTTCATAGATTCGTTTAAAAATATTCGCTGAATTGTATGTGGGTTTTGAAATTACATAACTCCAAAACTGAAGTTTATTAGCCATGTCATCATTTTTTAACTTCAATCATACATATTCGTATCTCACGAAATTTTAATACAACAAAATAGTTGCTTGGTAGTGCTTTTATGAGGAGTTTCGATTACCTCATTTTACGGAATTTCTTCGGTATTAAATACGAGTATGTATCTCTGTCCGAAGAAAGCAGCAAGAATAAATCCAAAGCACTCAATGTTTATTGATGGATATTGTGTGCTGAACATTTATCCTAAGCTATTCTGTACTAGCGAGTACACGTACATTGAAGCATATTGAGCACAGATGAATATCAACTGAGTCCTAAGAAATATTCAGCTAAAGATTGCGCATTGGTGAATATGAATGCGACAATATTGATGACTGACAATTATTTATAGAAGTTTATGAGCCTCGGTGCGTATATTAACGAACATAGTTCCCGCGTTAGTATTCAAGGAATCGAGTGGGGAAGACTAGGTAATAATATTTCACGTTAATTGATGTTTACCCTACGATTTTGCGCACAATGAAGATCCATGTCAGGATATTGGTTCCTATTGGCCGACTTAATATTTCCCCATCGCATTGTGTGCTGACTAATATTCATTCAAGGGTTTCTTTGTCCAAATATATAGGGTTCTGATGAATATTTGCTTGCGTATATAGGATACTGGTGAATATCTTTTCTCGAATATTTTGCTCCGAGGAATACTTGTTGAAGAATATTATGTGGTGATAATTTCATCAAGGCGTGACAGCTTCGCGTTATTATTTTCTGCTGAGATCGTGGCCCAAATTTCTCGAGAGCATTCATGCGAAAACTTGTGCCTCCGACTTTCCTTCTTTTTCGGAGAAAGTAACTTCGCTATTTTGAGGGAAATGTTTGTGCACGCTGATTTCATGCAGTCTAATACTCTAATAGGTTACACGAAGTGACTCGTCTGTATTATAGTTACTATACTCGTATTCAAAAAATGAAAAGTTATTGAAAACATTCAGAAAATTTACGTTATTGCATAAATAATTGGCACAAAGTTTTTTATGCAATAACGTAAATTGTTAAAGTTTTTTGGCGATGGCATGCTCCCATGTGTGTTGTGTAGCTGAATGTCAGCAAAAGCTGTTCACGATTTTAAACAAGTTTTTAGTTAGTTTAGAAAATAGTTTCCTTGATAAAATACATGTGAATATATTTGAATATCAGTTGAAACTGATCTTTTTCGGTTCTAAAAATTATTGGTTGCTATCTCTGATCGAAGCTGTGTTGTGTTCTCGTACATTTTCCGTGAAAATTAGCATGTTATAGCGATATTTTACAGAGCATTGTCTTTAATGAAAGAACATTTCTAACGTCATACAATGAGTATCATAGAAGTTTTTGGCGCACGTAGCATTTGTGAGGTGAAAAGCTATAGAATATGGATCATGGAAACTTGAGGTAATTCTTGACATGAATACTATTCAAATTTGCTGAATTTATTTCAAATTGGGTCATTAATCTTTGCAGTACATGGAAATCTGTCGAAAAATGAGCAAGGTTCAGAATAGAAATACATATTTTAATGGTTAAACATTTCCTATACGTTTTGCTTTATTCGTCATTTTTTGGGGATAATTTCATTTTCAAATAAATACTGTTTACTGATTTCAGTATATCTTGTTGTAAGACAATACTTGAATCACAAACAATCTGGTAATTTCTGCATAGTAGTTGACTGGGGAGACAAAAAAATTGCACTGTTTGGTTTTAAGGAGAGACCTTGAGAGAATGGAACATTTTATTGAGTGTGAGGCAATGCATGACTCCTTTAAAGTTTAGCTTCAGTGAATCTCATTTACCTTAACCTACTTTTTTCATGTGCAATTAAGGATCCGAGGAAAGTCTTTGTAGTTTACGTGAGCTGTAGAGCGTCTGTCTCGAGTATTTGGGTGGATACATGGCAGACTGTTCGAGCCCAGCCCAATGTGACTACACCAAATATAAAGACTGTATGGTCTTCCTGATCGCCCTTACTTAATACACGATCCACTTTCTACGTCACATTTATGCTTGAAATAAGTGATGATCTTCCCACGCTCTCTTCACGGCTGACTTTGAAACATATGATGAATCATGCCGTCTCACGCGACCACAATGGATTGGTCAGCTCCCCTCTACTGCCTAGCAGTTCACACAAGTGACGTGGAAGGGCACGCGGAGTCTGCACAAAGAAACAAGCGGCGGGTCAACCTCAATTTCTTTCTCTTTCTGTCGCCCAGATCAGGAATGACTTTCAACTTAACGTAAACATAATAATAAAAGACTCAAGTTAGCTGACTCTGCTCGCTGTGAGCAAGTACAGGGTTTCCAAAACACTATAATGAATCAAGTTTCTTCACGCCCAACTCACGTGAAACTTCGAGCGAATCTCGTCGCTTAAAAAGGAAGCAGAGGGCGGAAAATGTTTCAAGTAGTACGACGCAGCGGACCTCTTTGTGTTATCCTCCGTACTTCCGTGTGTGACGGTGCGGTGTGAGGGTAAAGGCTTATAAACAGGACGACATAATCAAGTGAGGGCTCGTGAAGAATGACCGATTGTTGGGTTAGCATTAGGCGTGGAGTGTGCCTTGGAATTTACAGGGTAGGCTTCAGCAAAGCCCAGACGGTTATTTCATTTTTAAATTTGTGTCAAAATTACAACATAAGCGACGGCCAGGCGAATGTCGCACTGCTTGATTGGTAAAAATATTCAAGGCATAATTTTGAGTCATGCTTACAGGCATTCAGAAGTCGTAAAATCGAGGCTTGCATCAGAATTATTAGAATATGGCTTGGGAGCCATGAACATTCTCATGGCCATACAAGGATCAAAGAAGAGTTTCTAAGAGATTAATGGGTGGCTGAAGACCGTACAGAGCTCACAGCATCTTGGGACGGACAGAGTTACACTAGGATTATAGTACAGCGTCCAGTGTGCGCAGCGGTCGTCGGGTCAAAGGGCTTTGAATGCTCCTGCCATTTTAGGCGCTCCTTAATTGTCTTATATTGTGGCCGGCCCTGCGCTGCTTGACGAATAGCGAACTAACTGCAGACATTCTTTTGGGGAGAAGCACGACTTTCATTTCAAATCAGGTAGTATTGTCGCCGCGCTCCTGGCCTTTTAATAATGATAAATAAAATTCTTGTGCTGATGCTGTGGCAATATTTTCCTTTCTTTATTACAAAAGATGATCGAGTTTGATGAGTCCTCACAAAATGAGAAACTATCTACGGCAACGTATTAATAAGTATCTATCATTAGTGAACACGACTGCCATGTATCAGAATTTGTCTTGTGAATTGGATGTACTGTATTTACTTTCATAGAATATGACTTTCTAATTACAGGCAGTCCTCTGGAAAAAATGTTAATTGTTAAAGAGTCTAAAATTTACAACAAACTCAAAGTCCAAGATCATGTACATAAATTTTGCTTATTGTTCACTTGATCGAATTTTCTAGTACATTTTGTAACATTTTTTTTCTTGCACCAAAGGAAAGACTATTCTCCTAGTGTTAAACGAGTTACAGAACGCTCAAATATAATGCTGGTATACACCAGTAAATGTTGACAGAGTTTCTAAGGACTAATTATTTCTAGTAATTACTTATTTTGTGATGCTTGCTGCACAGAGATACTATTAGCATACGCCCTGAATATCTTTTAATTCCCTAAGTGTACTGTTCACATGACTGGGGCCTGATTCTGGAGCTTAAAAATGCATTGAAGCGTGAAACAATAACGGACTTATGTATATTAAGAAGAATGGAAAAGGTGAATTGCTGGTATGTACGAATTATAGCATTCGTAATCAAATACACGAATGGGAAAAAATTGTAATTGTAATTACCGTTATAGTAATGAAATCAGAGTCAACTTAACACTTTGACTGCGACGTGTACCATATATGATACACGGACTGTGTTATACGTACGGACTAATTTTGGAGTCGCAGTCAAAGTGTTAAATAATATGCAACTCGCGACGAAGATCTAGCAAAAATTTGAAGCTAACCATTAATGAGGAAAGAGCTATAAAAACGTCTCGCTGTTTTAAACGAGTGGAAGCCCTGAGGAAGTGCTGAGCGTTAAAGGAAGTATAAGAGCTCAACTCAATGTACACATGTCCGTAACTCATAACATGCATGCGTTCTGGTGAAGTCCAATGTTGCGCCACTCGTCATTGTTGCCATGTGGTACATGTGCTGTTCCAGAAGTCAATGAGTGTAACAGCTCATGTAAATGCTCTGAGCAACTCTGCTCATGTGAACTCAACTAGGCCAGCCAAACTCTTGATATTTAAATAAGAATTGTTAGTGTTTAATTTAGCTTTGTTTATTATTTTACTCGGAATTAGGCTTTTTGTACTCATGCCCGGAGAAGTAATTTCAAAGAACTCTCGCTGTATAAATGGGCATTTCCAATGAAATGCAGATGATAAATTCAAATAATTAATATGTGTGGTCCTTTTTTTTGCATACTGAAGGGACATATATTCAACTTTTTACAGCTCTAACTCAGCATGCAAATTTCCGTGTTTTATTTCAAAATTTACTTAAATTAGGTGACTTGAAGTCATCCTGGTATATGCATATATTATTCTTGTGAAGTCTTACATGAAGTCTTTATGACTGAGTTTATTTACAAAATTTTGTAGCACTGCTGCCTTTCATCTTTCATGAGCTGAAACGTACAAACGCGCCCTCGACAGGCGCTCTAAAATTTGCTGCTGTAGCTGTTGCTGTCGGTGTTCAATTGTATGACGGATAAAAGAAAAAATAATTAAGAATTCAAAACAGGAAAAAATAAAATTATCTATTCGGGATGATGAAAAGAAAGTAGAAGATTCTTACGACTGCTCGTGTGTCAGTGTTTGTTTGTTACCTCATCGTATGAGTTGGTGACGGTGTGGCAGCAGGCAGTAGAGCACTCACTGTTTTATATGTTGCTAGCCAAGAAGTAGGGGTGCATGATCAAGCGCTTGTAGTTTGCTTGTGTCAGAGAACTGGGGTAGTGTATCAAATGTTTTTACTAAAGATTAAAAATTTATCATACACACTGTTTTTATGTTAGTCATGTCGTATTCAGGATGTTCGATAATTATCATCACATTGCAAGGTGAACTCAATTATTTTCACGAGCATTTTATTTTATTTACAAAATCTGTGTATTAACGAAATACTACGTTTCTGGCAAATTGCACCCTACAATGCCTCATTACACTGGCGCTGTTATGCTAACACGAGTCAATTCCTTGTCTTGAATGGATGACAGCAAGAAGACGCGACACACTTCGAGCTCGGCGGTGTCGGCAAATGACATCGTCAGTAACAGAACTTCTGAGAACTCTGACTTCGGTTTCTTTATCTGGTCTCTCTCTCTCTCTCTCTCCACCCTCACCATCATCACTGTATAGGGTATCATAAACAGCATACTGTACTCCGGTAAGGCGGCAGGTAACCTAACTGCTTTTCTATACAGGTTGATCCGAAATCCTTTATAAAATGCATAGAGTTATACGTAAAATAACTTCAAAAAGTTGTCGTGCAGTTAGCTTGTGCAGCTCAAGTACTACCCGTAAAAATACGTCTTCCCAGTTCGTACCGTACACAATAAAAAGTTAAGACCTACCCATTTAGAGCATAACAATTAACCAGCGTCCTAGCAGGAGGAGCAGGTGTGGGCACGAGAGGGCGGGTAACCGACGGTATCGGCATCCGGAAGCCCTGTAATGCCCACCTCTGCCGCCATCTAAATAAAAACAAAGGGATCGACTCTAAGCCACTTCCTGCTTCCAAATATCAGGAAACAGGTAGCGTGTCCGGTGAGGGGAGCATTATGTGCCGAACTGTCGCTCTCTCTCACCCTTTCGTCACTGCCCACAATCATCACACTCTTTTGTGATCAAACCTGCGGTCATTTAATGAACCAAAGACTCGCACGTGCACTGCACGTGGCCAAATGAAACTCAAAATTCAGCTTCCGACAAATGCTTCCTCTCTTTTCTTTATTCTCACTGTCATTATTTATGTTGGTCACAACATCCAGGATGAATGACTTGAAATGTCTTTCTACATTCCAGGCAAATAAGTTAGTGTTCATTTTGGTTATCACGAAGTATTTTACTTCATACAGTCATTGCAATATCAACTGGGAGCAGTTTCACTTAACTGTACCATGACCAAGCAATGGATTCTTAAAATAATTTCAAATCAAACAGAATTAGATAGCAATATATGTATAAGAAACCGTGTTTGGTGTTCGAGATTTCAAGTTTTTGATTGAATTCAGGATTATTTTGATTTCAAAAATACGTATTTATGTTTATGAACAAACTAGCTAATGAATTCCTCAGATGAAAACCGTAGTTTACCATTTTTACACCTAATGACAGTTTTACAATAAATTAGTTTCATCGAATACGATGATACACAGGGAATTGAACCAATGATGTTATTTTTGTGTTGTATATCATCGTGCACAAAAACAATTCAAAGTCTTTATTGGATACTGGAATAAACTATACGTGTGTACGTCAAAAGGTACACACGTATAGTTTACGACACTGGAAAATGTATCTTTCAGCTATTAATTCTTAGAGGCAACAATTGGGCTTGTAAGTGAAGCTGTGATGAAAAATACTTAGCATAGAATCCGTTATTACTGTCACTGAAATTACTTCGCTTATATAGGTCTTGCAAGACCAGATAACGTTGTTTGAGAGGCTATACTCCTGCGTTCACTGATTTTAAAACTAAATTATACATTTTCAGTGTACACTATAGCTTTGTCTACAGCTGCTGAACTTACTTGTTGAAACACTGTGGCAAACTACTTACGTAGTGTTAGGAACCTAAATATTTGAAAAGACTAAGAGGTAACTGGAAACTACGGAGAACCTTAATTTTCAAGAAGAAATGAATGCATAAGAATTATGTGGAACCCATTTGCTAAAGATACCTGAATTCTCCAAGTTGGTAAAGGTGGATGACGCAATTGCTGAAATTTTCTTCAACAATTTGTGCGCATTGCTGATTGATTCAAGACTGTTTTGATGTTTTCAAAGTCATCATAGATTTAAAAAAGTTATGAATATTGCCAGTTCAGTATTGTCAATCGTTTATATAATCAGCTAGTGACCCGATGTGGAATCTTGCAGTTATGTAGTCGATGCGTCTAATAAAGCACCAAAAATTATAACATTTTGGCATTATATTTTGCAGTTATGACTCCAATTGCTTTTATATTTAAACTCTAACCTATACTTAACATAAAAAAGTTCCTGAAAATTTCTGCATGCTGGAGTATAAATTCTTATTCTATTTTACTTCTGAAAGGTGACATCTTTTTGGTTTTGTACTATTTTTCTTTTGATTCTTTGATAAAAATTTGTATTGGTAATCGTTTGAAAAGTTCAAACAATAAACTGATCCAAACTGTAGCCCTGATAGAATTATCTGAACACACACGCCAAGTTTTGCTCATTCGAGTTCCGAGCAGAGAGAAAACATGAATATATTGGTGTGCTGTGCACCTAAACTATCTCTGTTGACGTCTTTCTAAAGCACTTTTGTTGTCATGAAGACAGTATAATCTTTGTACACTTTCACAATTCCCAATATTGAATTCAGTAAATATTTGTAGGAATTCAAATTGACGACGATTGATCTTTTTCTTCATAGTTTCTTCTTCTCCCAATAAACAAAATAGCTTTTGAATCTGGTGACCACAACCATTGAAGTAATTATAATGCATTGAATCGATTCGATTCGTTTCATTTACTTTTTGAAGTTTCCGAAGTGAGTTTTTGTAAAGCTTGTGGATATGAATGTTCAAGAGTTTTCACTTTGGCTCCCTATTTTTCATTCCAAATAGGACAGGTTGTACAAGCGTGTGTGTCTAAGCACTAGCACCATAAATCACCAACAAAGACCTCGAAAAAGGGAAAACTTAGAATCTTCCGCTTCTCACACTGCATGTGTAAACAGCTACCTCACGGCACAATTTATCCTAGTGTGCAAGTATAAAGGTCATCAACACTATGGTAATAATGATTGTAGTCAGTCATCTGTTCAAATTCACTGAAGTGTTTGCATGTCATTGAAAATAGTAGTTCAGAATGATGGAAGTCATTACGCACACCTGAATGCTGAACGAGTCTTCAGGTGAGAGGGTCCTGCAGAGTAACATGTGTGCCGGATTGATTTTTACACTCCGTTTGATGCCCTATACAATATCGATCTCCTTCTATCCGCTCTGTTTGCTGCGCTCACAATGCTTCGCTTTGTTACGTTTTGCTTTGCATGAAACCCGGAAGAACGTGCTATTGAGTGTGTGTTGAAGCAGCCTTGTATGTGTTGAAACATGATTATACATTTTTTCAGCTAATATTTGCTCTTATTTAAAAGGCATGCATGCATGCATAACAAAAATGGGGCTCATTAGAGGACTTTTTTGTACATATACTGTTATTGCAGTGTATGCTTTGCAAATGTGATGCATGTTATTTTAAGGACGTAAGTGTTTGAGAATAACTCAATCGATACCTATTCACCATTAGGCTTTGGATCTTTCCCATTAAGTGATATGATAGTTTCTAAAGAACAGAGAATTTCTGAGTTCCCATCAGTAAATTCTTCTTCATTCTCATAATTATATGAATCAAACATTACTGTTTACGCGCTATACATTTTTACTAGCAGACACAAGTAGCTTTCTTTATTTGCATTTCTATTCCTTGTTCAGGCCATTAATTACTGAATGGGTTGCAAGCGTCTTAACCTATTAACGGTCACCGCTTTTTCGAAAATAATGATATTATTGTCATGTTACAATTTTAATATGACAGTAATAACAACGCTAATTGAACTAATAAACATTATAACATCATATGATGTTAACATCGCTTTGGTACCGTCGCGCATCTACATCATATGGTGTAAGTTGCCGGTAGAATGCAACTCGTGCAAACATCATATGATGTAAATAACGCTTAACAGGTTAAGCGGTGCACTCCGGGGGTACAATCATTACCTCTGGCACGTTTCCTTACTGTTGGTATGGTCTCGGACGAGTTCAATCATTGAGCAATCGGTCATTCATCTTGAAATTTTAGGCAACAAAAATGTATCACAAAGTAATATTTTGTACATAAGCGTGCTGTTAACCATCAATTTACTCGGTAAATCATTGCAAATTACTAGTTCGCCATTCCGTCAAATGTATGCTAGCGTATTTTCAATACATATGGGAACAAGGTACACTATAACTTGTGCATAAGAGAGTGGTAACTATTAAAATTTAATGTACTAAGCTACAGAAGTAGTTGATTTTAAGAAGTTGAACGAATCATGAGCTTTCTCCACAAAAAGTTTCACACGCGCTGAGTTGTTCGTATTCAAGCGAACGCAAATTCAACTGTTCTTCAACACTCGCCTGTCTGTTCTCTTTATGCAGCGCATGGGACGCACAACTTTAAAAATCTGTAAAGTGTTCTGGTTTATTGAGAAAATAAATGTTTTTCTCTATTGTCGCTCGCAAAATATTCAAGGTGAATTTTCCAAAATTGTTAGAAATATAAGAGATGCTTAGTTGGTTCTCCTATGATAAATGCTGGTTTAGACTGGGCTAGAAATGCTATTTTATTGAGCTTAGGAGTTCTTTATGCACTGAGACCTGAAGGTTCACTGAACTAAAGTAGTACCTAGTCACTAAGCTAAGGCAATAATATAAAGAGCTTACGCATGATGTATGTACTATACTCATCGTGGAATTAACAGTGCCTGCCAACGTCACTACTTCAAAATAGCCCTTTCTTTTTGTTCATGTTTCAAGACAATGGGGTACTTATTTTCGCTAATGAAATCATCGCAATGATGCTACTGAGGTACCTCCTATGGAGAGAAACCGTGTTAGCGCCCTCATGAAATAATGCTTCTTTACGAAAGTAATCCTGCTCATGTTGTCGGCTGGATTTGCCTACAAATCATGCGGATCTCAGTGACGCAGAAACAATACTGCACTCAGTCTCACTGGCCACCGGTGATGTATCTCGTGTTTCCAGCATCCATTACAATGACCAGACCACAAGGAGGCGGTGTCCCCCTACTCTCTCTCTCTCCTTGAGTTAATTTTTGTGTGGGTGCCACGTTGCCTAGAGGCTAAGTCCCACCGTGGGGAGTCCTTGCGAAGCTCTTAACTCCCTGTGGGGAGGCGGCGTGAGGAGCCCGTGTTATATTTCAGTGAGGCAATGAGCTCGGCTGGTACGCCACAAGGGAATGGGCGGCACAGCGATGCTCTGTCTAATGGGAGGGATGGTCTTCAGTTTCCTTCCTACGTTATATTGGCTGTCCTAAAAATAACTCGACCGAGAGCTAATCTGATAGCTTTCAATGAAGGAGAGAACAGAGATGGAAAAATACAACATGCTTAGTTGTTGTGTTCGAAATATATGAACAGTGGAGAGGCAAGTGCAATAGATGAACACGCTCTCAAAAAATCTGCTCTGAAGAAGAATGGCTGGTAATTAATGACTTGTATTCGCAGAACTACGTCAGATGTTCGTTGCTTTGAAGCTTGTGAAGGCAGGGGACTTTTGTTGAATATTAATTAACGCCGTCCGGAAACAGAGTCTTTATTGTTAGTGAGTTCAATGAGATGCAGCCTGTTTGATGAACAGCATTTTGTCGATGTCAGCGTAAATGAGCCTTAGGAATTCTTTACTCAAAAAAAGGAATGAACCTTTGATAAGTTCCCAAATTTCCCAACGAATCTATTACCAGTGAAGACCACTTAGTTACGTTAAAAATATTTTTATAGGTTATTCGTTTGAAAGTTGAAGAAATAAATCAAAAAATAATAAATGAAGAAGGAAATATTGAGAAAGGAATATCTGCACGAGTGGTTGAAGCTACAGGTAAATTTGCGATGAAAACTGATTTTGAGGCCAAATGTAATCAGTGTCAGATTATAATCTGATTTTTTTATTGTGCTAGTGTTTTGTAAGGAATCAATGAAGGACCTGTACTACTTTCACCTTTTTTTCAAAATTTATTAACTGCAAAAACATGACTAATGTATTTCGTACGTGTTGATATATGTTAGAGAAAACTTATGCATAACGCAATGCTTGAAGCAACTATTAAGCGAGTTCTCTATGCACGTTGATACCAACCAAAAACTTATAATTATTTGTCTTTTAGATCACACGTTCGTAGACGCTCGGAGTTGACTTATAAATGATTATTTTTGGTAAACGCTATCTGATGGCTATGTTTTGGCTTTGAAAGTCAGCAGCCCCGCGAAGTAAGATGGTGATGGTGCTCTTCGTTGAGCTTCGTTGTTATTCCAGTTCCATATTAGGGCTGAATTATTCTTCATTAAAAGGTATCAGGTCAGTTAATCAAAGTGGGGTCACAAGGAAAATCGACCAGACGGGTTTCTTTTCCATTGTCTTTTCGCATATTTTTTATACTATTCATTGTCTTGACACTTAAGCGCTTTCTTGGATAACTTCGTCGGGTCAAAGATAAGCAATTCTCTTTCTATGCTCGCGCTGCGTCAGTTTAAAGTGATCAGGTTTGTACACACTTTCCCTATCACGATTACTATACAGAGAGGGCAACTGTTGTTAAGACGATGGCAACAAGAAGGGGACTTGTTTGGTGGCAAGAAGACAGGCTAGCAGCGGAACATGTCTCAAGAACAAGCAGACGCGCTAAAAACTTCTTAAGAATTCTTGTTGATCAAACTCGCTTTGCTTCACGAGACGCTGCTGAGCCGCTTCAAACTTCATCACTATTTCTCACTTTTTCGTATTTAATATCTTCCTGTATGCTTCTAAATGCGTTAAATAATTGCAGTACATGTTAACTAAAATAGGTCAAAATTCATTTTCTACTTTGCAAGCGTGCTCTGAAAACAGCATCGACTACACAGAAAATGTTAACATTTATTCCCACGCTATGCCATTAATCCCATCATGTATTGTATTTTAAACGTACAGTCTGATTGAATTTGGATTAATTCTCCATGACAGGTTAACAACCCAAGGGGTTTGTTAACACTTCATGAGACATTCCAAAGTCGGTTTTCATTTTGATGCTGACTTCCATGCCATTACGAGCAGGGCTTCCCACTAACATTGAAGCCGATGTCATTTGTTGTACTGTACATTGACAATTAATATCTGCGCTGGAGACAGGATATCACAATGAAACATGGCTTTCTACAATGCTACATGATATGCTTTTCAAACATATTATTTCAAATTCGCTGCAGGGTAAAGTATATTCAATTTATTTGTATAGAGTTTCGTACTAATCATCCCACAGCTCTAAGCCTGGGGATGACACTTGCCTCTGTGTATGTGTGGTGGTGGTGACTTTCTTTTTCCTTGTTCACTATATTTCGTCGTTACCACAGAGAAATTTTCCCAGACTACATTCCGTCACTTCACTTTTATTAAACCTTTCTTTTCTGCAATGACTATGGGAAATACTTTGTGTTCGGATAAAATATAACCGTGTAATATTTTAATTTCGCCATAGTTGATAAAAACATTCTGGAAAATGAATTTTTTTGGTGAAAATTGTGACAGAATTCAGTTCTTCAGCGAAGTCACTAAGGCGTTTAAATTTTTACTGAAAAACAATTTTTCCCATTCTGGTGCACTTTCATTTTTTCTTAAATATTTCTTGCAGCATAGAAAAGCGCAGTTTGGAATTCTTACAAATGCAACCGCTCTGCCAAAGATTCCTTATCGTGTTTCACCATAAAATTATATCTAAAGAAGCAATTGAAAATAGGCCAGACATGATGCGTCAAAGAATGTTCGATAAAATTGAGAATGTTCGATAAAAAGTTTTGCTACTTTTGATTCTAAATCATCTTATCATAGTATCTAAAGTATATTGGTTCAAACTCAAAGAATTGTCAGTATTTACAGAGGGCTTAATTTGTATCGTCGTTCGTTAACGTTGATCATGGGCACATTTCTGTTTAACCAAAAGCAGCAATTTTCTAATGAGCTCATTTCACATCTTAGGTACACACCATATTTCTAGCTCGATCTCTGTATGCTACTGAGGGAGCGCCATTACTGTGTTTTCGCAGCTCCGCACGCGCCACAGGGAGGTGGATTATGGCTGAAATTGTGGTGCAGGGAGGCGGTGGAGCAGTGATGAATCTGCACACCTGCACTGCGATCACTGGCCGACCGTAACGAGCACTGCTGCTCAGTCTACTATGTCCTTACATAAAGCATTAGCCTTACATAAAAAGATACACATTTTACATCTATACAACGATTCATACATTCCCCTTATAAATTGCCATGCGTCATGTCGATTTTATTCAACTGCTTTTGAGTAAAATTCGGAATTCCTTGAACGGTATTCTAGAAACAAATATCTCGATTGGAAAAACAAAAATAATGCTTCGCCGTTGGTATTACTCCACATTCCTGTTTGCTTTTAAAAGTGTATTTGTTCTGATATGTTTTACCCGAATTTGACACATAAATCAATTTATAACACAAATTCTGTAAATTTTTGCTGGCATTAGTTGAAGTGTTAACCTCAAACAGAGAGTGCCAATTTCTTTTAGAAATCTGAGTGCTTATTTTTAAGCGCGTATTCAAGTTATACCTTAAGTTTGTGCTAGCAAAACTATAAAAATCTGTACTTTTTTTCCAGGCAACTTACTAAAAATGTTTGAGAGTAAGGATAGAAGCTCCGTTTTACATTTTCGCGGCTCATTTCAAGTACATTCCATATTTAAACGTGGTGCTATTAACACTCACTGACTATCATTAATTCAAGTGTCTACCATTGTTCACTCTTCCCTAAGACTCAATCAAACTCATCGTGTTTTCTGCATTAAGTAAGACTAATGCATACGTATAACGTACCATGTAATAAAGTGATTGTGGTTGGCCTGTGGACGAGGTGCGTATGTGTCGCGCGTGCATGCACACGTGCGGCACGTGACGCTCGTGAGCGTGCGTATTGACAGCACCGTCAGCACGTGCCCGGACGCTGTTCTTGCAATCTGCGCCGACATCACACATCCGTTCATAAATTTGTGACCAAATGCAAAGTAAGACAGCGTAAAAAAATTAAAATGTACATGGAGTTTTTATGTTTTCCCTTAATTGCGGGCTGAACTTTAATTTAATAATTCTTGTGTTTTTAGAAGCATTGTTTAAATATTTATGGAAGAATGAGTTACACTGGAACAGTGTTTAGAAAAACAAGACAGTACGAAAATTTAGATAAGATGGATAAATAATGCTGAGTAATGTTTCGAATACTAATTATCTCAGAAACACAACTAAGTTCTAGAAGCTTACAAGTGTTTCTATTGATAAATTTTCACCATTTATTATCACACGCACGTGCGAATAGCTTTTCGACAACCTTTATGTTGTTCACATAAGTCTACCGGTGCCTGTCTTAAATAAATCACAATCATATCGTACGTGCAAATAAGTTTTTTACAACCTTTATGTTGTTCACATAAGTCTGCCGAGGCCTGTCTTAAATAAATCACGATCATATCACACGTGCAGCAAAATGCAGTAGAGTGTCTATACATAGTTTCAGTAATTCTCATCCAATTTGCTCACGCTGGGTCGAGTTAAAGGCCACGGCCATGAGCGTCTGCCGATCAATTTTTGCTAAGCGCCAAGTGATCTCAGCAAAGGTGAAGTGGAACATTTCATTCAAGACTATTGATCAGGAGACCAGCTGGGCCATTACTATTCTAATATAAATTGTCTTCCTTTCTTTTAGTTTGGCAAAGAAGAAAAAAATTATCTTAATTCAAACTAGTTATTCTCATTTTAAGTATGCTAGGTTACTCGCTGCATGAATACTATTATTTTAATCTTCATTATTTTTTATTACTCATTCTAAGTTGATAGTTTGTTGGTCGTCATAATTAAAACTTTGTCATCTTTCATTGATTATATTATATAACCAATTTAGTGATTACCATGATCTAAACTTGTTTAGCTTCATTAAATCTTATTAAATAACCAGTTGGATAACAGCCCCAATCATGACAACTTTTTTTAACTTTTGTGCCTTAAAGTTTACCCGAGTTTAAATTCGAGTCTTGTTTTGCTCACTAGTGAGCTCTTTTCGTTTGTATTTTAGAGCATTCGCATTTCCTTAATATTGTTCTCCAGCTATGAATTTATTTTTTCGATTTCATCCAACTGATACTGCTCAGTGCCTCAAAATTGGCTTCATGGCAGTGGTCTGAACATATTAGTGCATTCTTCACTCCAGCAAGATAATTTTAAATGTATAATTTATTTTTATCAGTCACATTTGTGTTATGGTTTTCATACTTTTTATGAAAACGTTATTTTCTCGAAACGTGTGGTATGATATTAAAATAACAGTATTTCTTTATCATGTCTCATAGTCTTAAACAATGAAAAAAAAATTAAAAGTTCTTACGCTTCTGGAAAATCTAACTAAGGTTCGTTGCAAAAAATTTCGTATTGAAGAGACGACTGCTGTCGTCGCTCTGAATTCCTGGTGAAGCTCATTGTAGCCATGACCGATAATTTACCTGAATAAAAAGTAGTACGTACTTGATACTACGTTTATTAGATAAAATACGAGGAAAAGACGATTAGGAGTGGCTTTTGAGAGGAGGAGGGTGGTTAGAAGTGTGAGGGTAAGGGGAGAAGCAGAGGGAGGGTGAGTGAAGAGGGAGGTGAGGGAACAGGGCGAGAAGGGTATTATCGGAACACCTGGCACGCGTTGTGACGTCACCAACCCCAACACGTGTTGGATAACACAACGTGACGCTTCCCCACTTGCCTCGTTCTCCTACACCCCCTGTTCGTCAGCCAACATGACGGCTACATGGGACTGCATCCTGATGCTTTTCGACTCTTACGAGAGACGTTAAGTCATATATAATGCTTCTCGACTCTCACGAGAGACGTTAAGTCATATATAATGCTTCTCTACTCTCACGAGAGACGTTAAGTCATATATAATGCTTCTCGACTCTCACGAGAGACGTTAAGTCATATATAATGCTTCTCTACTCTCACGAGACACGTTAAGTCATATATAATGCTTCTCGACTCTTACGAGAGACGTTAAGTCATATATAATGCTTCTCGACTCTCACGAGAGACATTAAGTCATGTATAACTCAGTCCATGTATGGAAAACTTCAAACTCCATCATTATTTCAATAGGGTAATTTTTTATATAATACAATAGATATAGGTAGATTGCCCTACTCCTGCGGAATATTTTTGCCTCTAACTAGGATCAATGCTGGAAAATCAATTAGCTCGTTTCTGTATAAATTAATCAGCTGACTGCTGGTTATCGAAGAAACATTGCTTAGCGACTAGAAGGATAATTGTCAAGGTTTTAGACTCGTTCTCATGAACGAAACCCTCCAAACTCCATTAAATCAACTGCTATAATAGCAACCATAGGTCTAGTCTTTGTCTGCAACTCTGCTTGCAAGATTTTAAAATACTATTCATGAAGTCTGGCTCATCAGTTTTTGCGAAACTACATAATGTACAATGATTATTTTATGTATCTATAGAACATTAATTTAACTGGGGGTAATTAAGTTGAGGTGTTTAAACGTACGCATCAAGTGACTAATTCGAGTATTTATCTCTAAATTGTTTGTTTGAGTAACAAAATATTTTGTTTTGGCTTTGAAATATTTAACACTCCAAATATTGACTCTCAAAAAATTTTATGAAGCTGATCCATCCCACATGCACTATTTATGTGTGCATCTTTTCATTCAGGAAGCTACAAATACTTTCACAGACATTCATCGCAAATTTCCAGTAATGACTTAAATTTTCTATACTATTTTGTGAATCTAATAAACGTTCTCGTTTACTAGTTATTTTTTATTTCTGCATACAGATAATTTAATGGGAAAACTGACTTCATTCAGCATTTACGTCCGCGGAAGCGATTGTTTTTTAATACAAAACTTGGGTTAAATATACCCAACATAAATTTTACAAAAAAACTAAAATAACAATACCGAATTAGCTATTTGCAAATCATTTTGAAATCTTGTTTACGAAGATTGTACCCTGTTGTTAGAACCAATGATATCTGAGTTCAATACTAATAATTGAATACTCAGAAGGGAAATGTCCAGATCTTACAATAGTCATTCTTGTATATCTTTAGGAAAATGTTCGGTTTTACAAAACGGTTTCATAATTATACACTCTCCAACAGTAGAAGTCATATTTTTCTCTAGGTACCTGTGATTAGAACACCTACTTTCTTTCATCAAAACTTAATTGCGTGCTTTGTTCGTGGGCTTCGAGGTAATTTCTGTGGACCATTAGAGTTGAGCAGTGCATGGTCCCTGCAGAGGCGGTCGTGGAGGCCATCTGTCTGCGCAGGCGCGCGCCACGCGGCAGAGTCTCCTGTCATCCATCGCCTTCACCGGATATGCGAGCCAATTCGCCTTGTCTCTGAGCTTTCCAACGAACAAATTTCAAGTTTAAATTTTCCACATCTCTTAAAAATTAACTCATGGATTTTTCCATACATACAAATGAAAAAAGTTACAAACTCTACGTAATGCTAGTACGAGTACTAGTGCGCTTTACGTAACGCTAGTTGCCTTCTATCCCTTTTATTTTCATTCTTTTTTCCCTTTTTATCCATGATAGTAAAAATACGAATACCTGCAACACACACGCACAATTCTTTTGTATAAGGTAATTTTTAAATCTATGACGATTGCTGCTTTTCTGAAAAATGAGAATTGCTTTGAAACCTCATTTTAGGTTTATTTAAGCACCAGGCAAAAAAGTATAATACAAGAGTGAGAACTTGAGAAGTTTTTGTTGACATAGTTTCAGGTCATGTTAAACAATGTTAAGGCTTAGAAATCTGTAACCTTCAAATATTTCCTCCCATTTGAAGCATATAGTTTTCAAACATTATGCAGCGAAACTTTTGTAGGGAACATGCAACTCTGAACATTCTGCACACGTTTTCAAATCTTAGAATGAAACTTGGAGTAAAGAATACTGAAAATAGCTCCCATTATTACTACATACGTCACTGTAGCGGAAGTGAAGTAATTTTTTTCTTCATCGTCTAGTGCGATTGTATGAAATATTCGAATACCCTTTTATGGTGTACGCTGCAGTTCCATTGTGACAGTTACACGCACTTTTTCCCTTCAAGCAAGTGGATTATATCCAGTGTTTAATCTTCACAAGGTTACTGTTTGAACGTTTTACGTCCTTTATCAATTACGCAATACACTTTTAGGTGGCTTATTTGTAGCACACAGGCTATTAAATATGAAGCTTCTAAGAGTTTTACAGGTACTGTACTTCATGTTTATGCAGGACGCGATGAATGCTCCCTTAACTTTACCGAGACTCACTAATACAACCTGATATTTAATCTTATAGATGACATAGAAGCTTAAAATTCTTGCTCTAATTTAGACTAATTCATTAGTTTCGACTTTACGATGTTATTGTTGAAGGTAATGACGTTTATTATAAATAGCGTGGCGTTGTAACTAAGTTAGTACGCTGTCGAGAATAAACTTTATCAGGTAGTTTTTTAATACAAAAAACAATTGTCTCTATTATGATGAACAAGTTTCGAAGTAAATTTAAAGTTTGCTATATAGTAGGTAGCTATGAATATCAAATTAAATATGATACTTATTTTTACTCCCTGTTAAGCTAGGGAATAAGATACACATCTGTATAACAAATTCATAGTCATGGGGATTCAAATTTCTAACCATACTGTCGACTTATTTCATTTCTATTACTTTATTGGAGCAAAAACTTTTGAAGTTATGCGCTTATGAAACGAAAAAAATGTTTACTTGCAGAACAGTAAAGTTATAATGGAAGTAAATGTTCTAACATTTGGAAACAAGTTGTTCCCGGAACGACGTTAAGATCAGGAGTTGGCATTCAGTCCCGTCAGCTAGTTTGCCTGTTGCTCGCTGTCGATAAAATTCCCAGTGTGTAGCTCTTTTCATAAAAGAGATGCCCGTATTATGCAACAAAATCATAATGAAGAAAGGGCTCCAAAGAAATTTAGATCAACATATACAGGACAGCTTTGACTCTCACTCATGCAAACCGTAGATTCACAGAAAGAGAAGTTTTCTTTAATAGATACACATGTCATATTTTTAATAACGAACATGTGTTACTTCTGTTTGATATACAATTCTTCTGCATTAATATGAAAGATCTGAAGAGTACTTTAACGTTCTAGCTACAGTTGTTAAGAAGTATGGTATTAGTTTTAATAACTTCGAATGTTCACTACTCTTGATCTCGAGAATAAAAAAACGTCCGATAATATGCCAAGTTTCTAACTGAAGTAGCTCTCATTCAGGGCTTCTGTTTTTTAATGTGCGTTTTCTTCTCATTGCAGTAGCATTTCTGCTCTTACCATTACTTATTAAATGTTTTTACTTGAAGCCTGATTTCCAAAACAATCAACAGCGCTCCATCAAATCTAGGTAAGACTTGCTTGTGGTCATTTCCTTGTAGGCGCTTTTATTTATCAAATTTTTATGATTCAAAACTACAACTCTTATATACAGGACGTTTTCAATACACACCAGAGGAAAGCACAAGTCTCCTGTAAATTGAGAGAAATAATTACTACACACTACAGGCTATGCAAATTAATCTAAATCGGGGTAATCGATTTATGCTGTATGTGAAATTTTCCAATCAGCCAAAAATGAATGTTATTACTTGGCTAACTTCGTTTTTGCCCACGTCGTCACTGAGAAAGTGTATAGGCATCAAAATTTTCTGTCTAATTTTGTACATTTTTATTCTTATCCAAATGACACATCTACGTAGAGTTTGCAAGTAAGATAAGTGACAGTTATTTCTGTATAATATTATTTCACTAGTTAGTGCATTTAATAAAATATGTGATTTCGTAGACAACTGAACAAAGAGTGAGTATGTAGGCCGAGAAAAACAGCTTTGACTAAGCATTTCTGTAGAGATTACTTCCAAAATCATTTCAATAATTTCAGAATTTGCAACTATGAAGTGGTTTTTGAGAACCCAGAAGATCCTGGGTTGTGTACCCAGTGTGTGAGGTAGTTCAGGCTACCACAGTCGAGAACCGCACTTCCTTTGCCACGCGGGCGCGCATCCTGCCCTCCTAGCGGTGAACATCCGCGACTCCATCACACATCTCCATACCTCGCTCCTTAATTCACGAGGGTTTGTGACTTCTACACACCATTGCTCCATGACTCCAGTCAAGTGCACAGTCACGGATTCTTTTACTCGCAGCACAGGATCTCTCTGCCTCATGAACGGGAGTTCTACTCGTACTCGTAAAAATGATAAAAATGATAAATCTTCTTCTACAATGTAATTAAAAAAACTTCCGTTATAAGTTTGTAGACTAATGTATTTCAACACACTTTGGAATAGCAATCATATAAAATGTGTGATAGTAGTAAGATGTAGTTGATGTGCTGTAGTTACTCCACTTTCAGCTGTTTTTTGGGGTGGATTAGGTCTCCCTAAGACTACTAGAGTTGAAACCTGTTTCAGATGTGTCAAGTAGTAAATTTACTACATCTCGTATCTATGAGAGTTTTTTGTATCCTATACTCGTTAGAATGTATCATTTTTTATGAAATGCAGGGTATACACTACATTAGAATACGAATAAAGTAAAGGATAAATTAAAATCAGTCAAGCTTAGTCTATTTCCACGAGGAGATAGATCGTATCCGCAACTATACTGATCCAATGTCACCTACGCATTTCATTTGTTACTACCAAATAGTTATAAAAATTTATAACAATCTACAATATAAAACACGAAAACGAGTTTTGTTTAATGACCATTTTAAAACTAATGTACCTAAATTTTATTTGGAATCTGTATGTATGTTGTCTTTTGGTTTCTTTGTGTTTGTTTGTTTAATTGGCAAAAACGAAAGAACGTTCAGAGGAAGTTCTCATGTCGCGGGAAGTTTTTACGTTCCGTCTGTGAATGATTATGGGTGGTTCCTGCGGGCTCTCAATTGCGATTTTCTAGACGGGAATAAGTTACCATGAATCCTTAGGCTGAAAATAAAACACTTTAGTGATTTTGACTGCTTAACACGTTGCCTCCGATTGTCTGGCCGGTGTAAATCTTCACTTTGTACATATTATTACTAGAAGGCACTGTAAAATTTACAGAACCTAACCTAAGTGGCCCACATACGTACCACTTCGGAGTCAACATGTTAAATCGTTTTCTTACTTGTTCTTTCGATACTATTTGAAAACAATATGAGAGGAGTAGGATATCAACTAAATTAGGCCGTTGTAAAACAACACATGGAAACAATTCTTTTGCTTTTTATCCTTCTTAAGATGCCATGAATTCAAACTATTCTATCGCTCTAACGTACTAAATTTTAAAACCTAAATACATGCAAAAATATTTTGAATTAAAAGAAAACAGCGGAGCTTCTCACGCACTCGTATTTGTGAATGACTTGAAGGCAATACAGTAGTCGGCTAGATAGAGGCTTACGTATATATTTCCTCGTGGAAGGATGGAGGAAGTGTAGCTGTACGTGTGAGCCTCTGGGAGGAAATATATCCAATTATCAGAAGAAAATGCTGGGCTGCAGAGCTGTAATGGCGCCTCGTGAGAACCATCGAGTGCATCATAGCGCTTGGACTAGCAGTCTCTGACTTGGCCGTCTCTGAGAATGTTACAGCATTAACTTACTGAAGCGTCTTGTATTTGCAAGCCCTGCTCAAACATCACTGAACAACATAATGTGCACCTCCTCACTCGCCTTTTGCTCTCTTATGCTCATATCTCCCATCATTTCTCTGAAATTACTCGTCATTCAGAGCTTTCACAGGATGCTGGTTAACTAAACTCCTCCGGGCCTTCTTTGGTGGCTCATTATACGCCTATTATAGTCGAACAACTTCTGATAGTGTGCAAGTTTTTATTTACAAGCATAAGAATTTAAAACTATGCGTGCAAGGTTTTGACTCTTGTTTTTCGAATTGATTAGCTAGCAGTGTTTTCATAGAATGCAAGTTCCGATTATTGTTCATAAATTCGTTTTATCATTTATTATTTGACTGGAAATCGGACAGAATTTTTAGGGACAAAAATTATACACACTCGTGTTCGAATACCTTGTTAGCCTTCTTTCAAGCTGGACAGATTGGTACTTGGGACTTCCAAACAGAAAGGAAACACAGCCACACACGAAGCTCTTTCAAATGCTAACGTACAGTAGGCGTTTGCCAGTGATAAGTCTCTGCTGCACATTCAATAGCAAGAAATATTGCTTTTCAGGTTTCTTGCGTTGACTCTTGCAAAAGTAAATGAAGAACGACTAAACAAGCAGTCCTGAATGTGAATTTATCTGTATACGAGGAGCGACCAGAACATTTCTTGAAGTTGTGTTTGGAATGGGACGTAATGTTTAACGTTATTTGAATGTTGTAAAAACTGCGCTTCACAGCGTGGTGATAAACATTGATGTAATTAGAAAGACAGAATAAATTAATGTGCAGTTGCTCTTATGAAAAGGGCGATAGATTCATAACGAATTTATAACATGAACTTGGCCCACTATAAAAATACATTGCAATTTTTACCATTAGAAGGTAAACCTAAAAACGTATAGAGTAAAACCATGAAATAGGTCCCACATCGTGTTGCATAAACATACATAGTAACGTCAATGTTAGCCCCTATCTCTAATTACGTTACTACCTTGTGATGAATTAATTTTGAGTCCTGAAGATATGTATGTTCACGTGTCAATGTTTTAAATGCACGTGTTATAAGCGTTGTATGACAGACTTACCTGCAACACAGGAGAGTTATTTACATACCCGCAGGTGCTCACGAAAATTTGTAAACTCGGTCGGAGTGTTGCATAAAGATTAATTGTGTGGAGGTTATTATCACATTCATTGTATTTACTTTGTGAATTTGTTTCTACGTATTCTAATGAATAGATTTAATAATAGGTCATTTTGTACATGCAAAATACATAGTTCGTTTAAATTTCATTTCTTACATCTTAATAACATTAGGCTTCGATTACCGGTACGAACTTGATTATTTTTGTGCGTCTGCGTACAAAATCATTCAAAAAATTTCTCGAGTACTTCCCTACGAGTTTTGTTAATCCCATTCATGATGTTAATCTTAGAACAGGTGGCTGCTCCTGAAGAAGCGTCAAATGTTGTCAGAGGCCACGCTTCAGATAACACTGTAATATCACTTCGTGGCTCTTGACTGACAGATGGGTGTTTACCGCTCACCATATTTTCTGCAAATTGTGTAAAGCCTGTGCTGTTAAATGTACCTGAGTCACTCCTTTTGAATTTAGAAATAAAGTAACTGAAATTTTCGCTTCGAATGATTTTGGTGTCAGCGTGGGACACGGATAGTGGAATGAGTTTATGCGTTAGGTGTTAGTCAATAAAAGACGATGGGCCGCTACTGGAGCTACTGAGCGGAACGGTGACGGTTGGGAGCAGAGGAAGGAAGCAAGTAAGTAGGCAACCCTCCCTCTGAGCTGCTCTTCAGCGACGCAGTTGCCAGCGATGGAAGGCGACAACGATAGGACGCAGTTGCCAGCGATTGTTCTTATCTTCACTCTGAGAAATTCTTTGACTCATTACCATTCCCTTAAACATTATACAAATACGCAGATAGTTTTTCTTGACACTGGTACATTTTTTAGCGAATTTTTTTCGTATTTGACTAAGAAAGAGCGCTTTCAAGTTGAGAGTCAGTGGCGCGTGGCAAAATCGCTGCCAGACGCCGGCCTTCAACCGAGTGGCTCACGACCATCGCCAGCTAAAGAAATATGGAAACGGTAGCGAACTTTCCGGTGAGTGCATCCTGTTCGCTCACTGCCAACTTTTAGGAAGGCAGTTCAGGAGTTTGAGGAAATACCGATACGAGCAAGTGACTCCAGCACGCAATGCCGAGTCCAAGTCCCACGAGTCTGAGTTTACTTTCTTCTAGTAGAACCAGTTCATGTTTTCTTGGAGTGTGAATCGTATACTTATAAAGACGTGTTTCTCAAGCTTCAGAGTCACGATAACATACCCTGCACTATTAATCAAATTGTAGCTTTAGTTTAGGAGGTTTTGTGTTGTTTCGTAGATGGTATAAGTTTTACATTATCGGAAGAGGAATAAATTGAAATTTTCAATGCTAAGTTTAGTTTTTGATTCTATAACGAAAAGCTTCAAACTCAATTTTGCTAAATAGTGTCAACTTTAAATTTCTTTTCACATGATATTGATCGACTCGTCAATCTTCAGCGGTACGTATGCAAGATTTGTGTCTCAATATCATGTTTAATGTGTTTCTTGCATTCAATGGGTGAAAGCGGTTCATGGTATCAAACTTATTCATGTGCCACTCAAAATGTCAACCATTAAAAGCCCGTTTATTTGAAGTCAAAAATCCAGCGACAAAGTCTCGAACTATGATGCATTATACGAGTTCATTAACAGTTCCCTGACGAACCAAAGACAAGTTTTGCGAGTACGCATTAAGTTACTGATGTCAAGGTTAACGCAAGAACCTAATACGCTGACTTGCTACGTGTACTATAACAAGCATATTTTACTCCATTGCCGTAACCTACCTCGGATTCAAGTACATGAAAATGAAATGTGCATGGGTTATCAAAGGTTGAGAAACACTGCAGTAGAGGGAATTACTCCCTTCCCTCACGAAGCGTAATGTGTAACCTTTTACTGTGGAATTTGAATAGCTTTATCGTTCTGAATTTTGATAATTAATTTAATCTTTAGCTGTTCATTGTTAAGCTTTTATGTTGACTCTAATAAAGGTAGCCAATATATGTTGCTCATAAGCTAAATTTCCATACAGCTTGCGAAAGCATTTCTTAAAAAAATTGCGTGAACAAAACTACAACATCCAGAATATGCTATAAATCTGACGTATTTTTCTAGGAACGATACTAAATAAAGCCAAATTACTAGGTGTCCAAGGCGAGAAATTTTTTTGCCTAAATGTGTCTTATTGCTGCTTCTAAAAATCTCGAACAAAAAATGTCTTTTTAGCCTATATTCCCTACAACCCTGATATTTTGGTAAGCAAAATTAGACAACCGCGTCAAATATCAGCTATATTTTGTGTACTCGGCTTTGTAGTCTTTTCGTGATACCACTAAAATACAGTACCTTTCATATTGGAATATTAGTTAGACTCAAAATTTTTGAAAGCTATTGACTCTAGAATTCTAAACTTTCAAACAACGCGTAAAAAATATTCACTGTAGCGAGCTGGTGTATTTTATTCCTCCTTTGCAACATGTTTTTTTGTTTTTTTCTGTGCACCTAAAATCCGTAAAATTAGGAAAAAAACCTTTTCAACCTTTGTTTCCAGCTACCCTCGTTATGACGGAAAATACCAATCATGTTAGAAGGCATGATAAGATTATTCTTGTATCCAGTTTTACGATGCTAGCTCTGACCTCATAACTCGTGGTGAGCAACCAGCATTTAGCACCTCATTGCGTTAAGTTATTCATGATGTGTAACGTGACAGTTCATAGCACGTGCAGCCGCGGGCATCAGCAGTTAATCCTGTTGTTATGCAACCGTGGCACGCATGCTGTTCTATCTCAACCTCTTCAACGTATATGGAAATGCAAACCAATGATCTCAATATCTTAAACATTATGTGCATCATGCTGCAGTTTTAAAAGCCTCAACTGGTGCAACGTGACAGATACAAATTAAGTTGATGTTATAAAAACGTCATACTTGTTTTAGGATGTTTTCTCCATCTGCTAGATAAATATTTGGAATAATGCTGGACTGACGCCAAACCAATTAATCTGCTCAAATTTTTGGATACAAATTTTTTGTTGGCAAAATAATTCAGATTTTATTTCGATTAATTTAATATGGATATTCGGCCCTTCAATTCAACCCACATTTTTTATTGATTTATATACTTAGTTTTTTTAGTACTGTGGTAAGGTAGTTTTAGGTTCGCGTAAAAACTTGTCAGTTTTTCCCCTCAGACGTAAAAATTCTTATAAGTTACAGAATCTGTCTGGATTCAACCTTCCTTGAGTCTGGAGTTGATGTTGCAAATAACTTGGGCAAATTCGTCCCTAAACGTAGTCTTTCTTGTAAATGCTCGGGGTGAATTAATATTTAAATATTAAACTACTGTGTTAAGCCATGACGACAATCCAGATTCTTAAGAAGGTAGGATTCATCCCTCAGTAGCAGGAAGAAACTCATGTTTCACATGGCCTAAAGAACACCTCTGCTTACGTAGCGGTCTTATCGATCTTGTTGTCGGGGTTATGGATCGTGAAGCGCAACCTCTGCAACAGGTGTACACGACAGGCTCCCCGGTGACACGGTTCATTCCTTCAGGGTGTGGTCGTCCTTCTGCTGCTGATCATTGCTTGGTTCCCCTCTTGGGCACACACAATGACGGCTAGATTGGCTGACCTATAAGTCTTCCATCATCAGAATTCTTCCAACTGTTCAATTGGAAGAATGTCCGCCGTAAGAGCCAGCTCGTGACCGATAAAGGGTCGTGAAATAATTTAGTTTGTTGTAGTGTAATTTTGAATGTTGTAGACGTGTTTGCGTTGACGTTCTTAGTTTTTAAGTCAATGTTTTAGGTCTACCTATCGTGATCCAGGGCACAACTAAAAAAAACTAAGATCTTCTATCAAAAATATTTATAGTTTGCGCCGTTTGATGGTTGAATCATTTTAGACGCCTATCTTGGCCTCGGTTTTTTCCGCCTTCCTGGACGGTCATAAATCTCACACTTCCCTCATTCTCACTTTAATATTATCAATTTCAAAACACTTTTACTCGATAAGTTTCAGACACTCCCTCCCGCTGAAACTGAAAGGCTTGAGTGAAGGGAGGGAGCTGCAGTAACAGCTGCAGCTCTTGTCCAAATGCTGCAGTGTGTCACGCATGATCCTTGCAATACTTGAGTGACTCCTCATTCCGAGCACACCCGCCTTCGTGGCGACGCCCTTCCTCAATCTAATTACTGGGACCTGCCCTGAGACCCTTGGTCCGCGCCTGTAAGGTAACGCGGGTCACGCACTGAGTGGGAAATAGTCGAAGCTTGTCTTTGAATTATGTTTTAGCTTGTTTGCTATTTACTCCTTCTTTGATGTTTACTGCTTAACTTGTGGAAGTCCAGTGGTTGCGTTGGTAAAATAGTATTCTAGAATGATCATATTTTAACGTTTTAAATTATTGATAAGCACTATTTTCACTTGATCACAAATACAGCTACTTTTGTTAGTAGCGCGTAAATCTAGAGAACGTCGCACGTCATTTCAATAACTTCGTTTGTCATTGCTCCTCTAAGTTACAAACCATTGTGTGTTGACTGACGTTGGATAGGTTTTTCATTTATAGCAGTCATCTGAAATATTTTGCAGCTTTTTAGTACAAGTCATGATAGGTCACCTGCAATGCCCGAATAAAGATTCTAAGCGTACGAGGTATGGTCAGTGATTCTTTACTCCATCTGTAGATCAATTTATAAAAGCTTAAGTTGTTATTTTGCAGTTTCAATTTTTTTACATGATACTAGATGCAGAGTTATATCTAAAAGTGATGGAACGTAACGTTTTTACGTGGAATAACTTCACTTGAATTCGAAAGTACAAAGTCTCATGCTCATGTTCAACTCTGTAGGCAAAGCATGTTGAAGTTTTCATCAGACCAGGAGCTTTTCTTGGCCCTAATGATGCCCTTGCCAAGAAAAAAACAAGCACTCCCCCGCGGCACTGCACGACATTGCTGTGTTGTGCCTTAAGAAGGGGATAATGAGGACTTTCTTACTGTTGACGGTTGCGTCTAACTCTGTCCTTTGGTCTGCAGCCTCACCTTCATAATTTGAAGAGCCTTGGACTTGCTTGACTTGGAAATTTCTGCCTCCGAGGCACGCGCGGTTCGCCCCATTACTAAACTGGAACTGAACAAAAAATATCGATTATCGTAAGCTTGGGACCGAAAGTGTCAGCGATACCGATGAAACGATAATGTGGGAAAAATTATGGTCTGATAACCGATAACCCAACATCGTTATCACGATAACTTATAGCGTTAGCACCCACTTATGCAAACAACCAACAGTTATACCACCTGGCCAGTTAATGACAACACCAAGTGTGACATCTATGCAGTCAACCAAATGATCAGATACCACAACTCTCCCAGCTGTCAAAGATATACCTCCCAAATTTAGTTTCAAGCAATTTGCTTTGTTACACCTAACCAGGTTCCATCAAAAGCGTTGACGCACGCATCGCTGTTGCATTGAGTTACATACTTTAATTGGACAACTGCAGTTGCACAATCAGCGTCTACAAGAGCTTTCGTGGACTCATGACTTATCAATACACATCCAATAATTGATGAATTACTGAAATACTTCTTCACATCAGTAGATAAGAAATAGCGCAATAACCACACTTGACTCGTTTCCTGCTTGTTTTCCTGACATCAGCTACATAGTAACGAGGCCAATTTTATCCCGCATGAAACAATTCACGTTTTGTTCCTTGCAGTCTCTAATTGTGCGTGGGCCGCCACATCGAGAGATCTCAAATTCGCCATTCTGGTGTTGTGTCAAGATTCTAACATGACTGGTTAATTAATTCATTTCTAGATCCAATACTTTTGGTATTTGCTGTAAAGAAACTAATGTACCAATGTATAATTTTGTTATCAAAAGCATCAACAGATTCTCCGGTCTATTTCATGTGAATTAATATCCTAAACACAGCGAGCAGAAGTAGCCTACAGGTATATTTATTCCTGATTTTTTTTGCAGGTGCCTGATCTTTATCATATCACATCGAATATAAGGCTGATGTATGGCTTTTCATCTATAAGGTTATAAGACTTGTTAAATTTGTTATTATCGGCAACTGAACAATCCATGTGCCCTTTTTCAACTACTATCCGGCATTTTTGCTGCAAAATGGCTTGATCATAGCTATGGTAATCTTGTTTCCTTATTTGGATTCCCAATTCCATAATTGTTACAACCATGAAAGCTCGTGTGTTCGCGTCGGTTAATGTGTTCGTAACAGAAATGCAAAGGAAATTTGCTGATTTTACATAAATTTAGAGGTTGCAGATATCTCTCACTAGATATTTTAATTTTCATTCGCTCATGACAGTATGAACTCACCATATATCATTTATAAATAATTGTTCATAATTTCAACGTATTTGGTTCGTCGGGATCAAATTTTTCGTCGAATAGCAGCGTTTTTTCAAATTTTGTGATTAATATAACTATTTCAAGTGTATGAAGGACAGAACCGTGGTATTCTTTACCCTCTATTTACATGTCTTTTCAATTTCAAAATTGTGTTTTTGTCAACAATTATTTAAAATTAGAATGATTCATACAATTTTGATTTAAAAATAGATATAACAAATACTTTCCTAGCTTATGAGAAACTAACCCTATGTACAAATTCAAACACTGAAAGAAGTGAACCCTATGTACCGTTAATATTTGAGATTGTGATAGTGCAGAATGTTATGCTTGGAATTATTTTCAGTGCTACATTATTCGCATACTACGCTTGGCAGAGCGGTGTCTTTTTTGCATGATTCTCGCCTGTATCTATTCTTAATTATGTTGTTAAATGTAAACTAGTCACCGTTCATGGTAACGACCTAATGACATAATTGTGATAATTACATACTCCCTAAGTCAGTGCAAATTCCATGTATTATATTCATTTACAATAGACGAAGACTGTTTCCTTCCTTAATAATAATGTTCAGCTCCCTAGAAATTATCATGAGTCCAAGAAAAATAAAAGCAGAATAAGCGAATTCAAAACACCGTGATACAATTCTGCAAAAAAAGCGTATGAGCACCCGTGGTTAAAAAACCAAACTCATAGTTTTATTTTGGCCCTTCTATTTTTTAAAGCAACTTAGCCTTACTGCTGATCACGAAAATTGTAACCTGTTTTGTGAAACATTGCAACTTGTGAGCAAATTATGTTAATATGGTTTGAACATACAATTTTTATTTTATTTTTATGAAGCATTTCTCGTACTTCAATTTTCAGGTTTTGATCCAGTTGTTCAACTCTCTTCAGCATTGCTATTATATAATTACTGTAGAATATCTACTAAACAGAGATTTTTATAAAGCATTTCGAAACTCAATATTTTTAGAAGAAAAAGATGACGACGAAGAAAAATCATGTTGGCTCAGACACTCAGCTGTTATGTAAGAGGGGCTTTGTAGAAAGAGGTAGTTAAATTCTGGTGTTTTGACATTAAAGCCGGAAAGTGAATTAAGCATGCTGTGCAGAAAGACACTTCAGTATGGCTTGGTGAGTTTATTTTTTACATCTGAATATGTAAAAATTTACATACTCAGAAAATACCTTGTATTTTTAGTAAGAAATTGTTACCTGAAGCGATGAAATTAGATAGCTCGGTAGCTCTGGTCATTAACTTATTTGAGCATATAATTTATTAATATTTATATAGTTCGGACTTTTAGGTTTAAATATCACGTAACATGGAGTCTACCGAACGTTCAGATCTTAGCATAGCATTTTCAGTTGTGACTTGGGTATCTGTAATAATATGTAATAATTTAAATGTTATTTTTTTTTTCAGTATAATTTATGCAATGTTTCGTTTGATGTTTTGATATTTCCGGTTGCTAATATATTTGCGACTCGCAGTTTGTTCTATTATAGGCAAAGAATAAGAAAAACAAGCATTATATAATCAAATGGTCTTACGTAACAACTAATTGTTAAGTTATTGTCGTGATAATGTTTGAAATTCTTGAGGACAGTAATCTAATACCTGACAGCAAACAGGAGTGTACCAGCTGATGTAACGATCATAGAAGAACTCAAAGGCATGCTATCATGAATGATTTATCAGAGAAAGAATGAAAAATCTACTTCTATTGGTAATTACAGGATATTCATTCAAAATAAAATAGTAATATGTTCATTCATTAAGAGTACAAAGAAAATATAGTACTAATTGATTTGTGTTGAGTTCATTAGAATTGTGTATGTATGGGCCATTTTGCAGCTTATGTATTATTTAAAAATCTGTGGTATATTATATTAGTCATAATTTATTTTAACTAAAATCTTTAACATCAGTAAATGTCATGCATTATCTGTTGTGTATTTTGTTTTTATAATATCACAATGTTCTAAAAAGGGGTTTAGCTTGTAGAATTGTTGAAGGAATACAAACTGGAATAAAGAAATTACTCTTAATGTCTAAAATCATGTGTCAAAGAGCTTGAACTCATCTAAAATGTCTCATCTTAGTTATTTCATCCATCTTGTTAGATTTTAAAATTATGTTGCATTACAATTTTGAAAAGATTCAGTATCACTTGATAGAAATGGAATTTGGTACTTATTTTGTATGCCTAAAACTCATGCTGCTTGTGGTTTCAAGTCAAGTATATACATTGTGTTCATTCTAGAAGCAGCAAGATTAGAAATATTTTAATGAAATTGTATTGTAGATATTTTTAGTTTCATGTAAAACTTTATTTAGAAGTTACTCAATTCATGTATTACTGATGGGAGTAGATGTTCTTATGTGCACTCAAACCAGAGTCTGGGGCAATGAGGTGTTAATACCAGATTTTGGTGAAAATATTAGATTTCACCATAAAATTTTGACATGTAATTAAAGCATCTATGCCTTTATTCCTGCTCTTCAAGAAATATTAGTTTTGAAAGTTTTTGGTCACCATTTTAGTCTGTTCTTAGTATATTGTTTTTAAATATTATAAAATTATATAAATATTATAAAGTATATTTTTAGCCAAAACAAATGTTTTTTAAAGTGCAGGTGAGCTGTTACTACAAAATTATGAAAGGCTATACTGCTCTGTTTAGGAATAATAGTCAATGGAAATTAAATAGTTTTATTAAATTATCAAATGCTTTGCAACTCTGCTGAAGGAAAACTTATATTAGGCCCTGTTTCTTTATAGGTTTGATTATTGTATAACTGATGAATAACTAAATTGTTGCAGAGTTATAGAAATCCTACACAATTTATTCCAGTCAGATATCAATTTAATAAAATAAAATATTTACTAGGGAAACACTGGTGGGACCTGCAGACAAGCCTTCACAAATCAATGCTTTACTGTGGTTGCACAGCATGCATTTTAAGTGTCATTCTTTACAGAAGTATATTTATCTATTCTTTAGTTCCTAAATGTTTAAAAATGTATATTGACCCAGGAATAGTTCTATTTAAAAAAAATATGCATGTAAATAACCTTTATTATATTATTTCTGCTAACTAGAACATTAAATGTGATAGATATTTCTAATTCTTTTCCATTCTGTAGTAAATAAATATTAGTGTTGCAGGTTCTTGCTTGTACTATGAGCTGAGGACTTCAGTAAAGATTGTTCATTTATCTGTTCCTCATTTAGGGAAATCTGATCATTTAGTATTTTATGAATATCTCATGTGAATTGTCTATTTTTAACTACTTCATCATAAATAAGCTACAAAAATGTCTAGATATGCTAATTTAAGTGAGATGCTTGTATGCCCAATTCAAATTATTTGATTTTGAATTGTTCTTTGTTATTTTGATGCTGTTTCTAACTGGAAATTTGGTTGTCTGGAGCTAGAATATTGTGTAGTATAAAATTAAGGTTGAAAAGGCTTTTCTGTATTCCATACATTTCTTCTAAATTATTTGTTTTTGAACAGAGCCATCAATTTGGCTCTGCAGCTGCAGCAGGCATTGTGTGCCGAGCGATGAGTGCATCAGCTGCTGCGGAGGCAGTGCCAGAGAAGAGGATGAAGAAAATTTCAGTTTATCGCTGGGATCCTGAAGTGCCTGGAGACAAGCCTAGAATGCAGACTTATGAAGTTGATCTTAATACGTGAGTTGACTCTATGGAATAGAATTATGGAAAATATAGCAGGACCTTCTGTATAAATGTCTGTGTAGCTGTAGGGACTTGTTGCTCCTACAATCTCAGAAACATGATTGCACCATCTGTTCATCAAGAAATTTACAATTAAATTTAACTTAAATATAGGTATAATAATGGATGATTTTTATTAAAATAAGTTGAAATGTAAATTTTCAGGTGTGGTCCAATGATGTTGGATGCTCTGCTAAAGATTAAGAATGAAATGGATCCTACGCTGACACTTCGACGCTCTTGTCGTGAAGGCATCTGCGGCTCTTGCTCCATGAACATCGGTGGAGTCAACACACTGGCCTGCATCAGGTACTTAATGCATATTGTTGGTGAGTTGCAGTAAGCTGTCACTGAAATATCCTTCACTCTTACCACTAGCTTGGTCGACTGGTGAGCGAATCTGCTTTCGAGCGGGAAAACCCGGGTTCGAATCCCGCTGCCGACATGGTTGACGCGGCTAGAAATACGGCATAAGACTTGGGTAAACAACCGAATAATTATCGAAGTAATTATCCGACCCAAGAATGGGCCAGAAGGTTCGTTCCTATAGACTCGTTCTATTCTATTCTATAAGACCTGGGTTCGAGGTCCACTGCTGCGGTGGTCAGTTGGCTAGAATTACGGTATGGGACTTGGGTACCAAGCCAAGAATGGGCCAAAAGGCTCGTTGATATTGCCTCATCCTATTCATTACTTGAGATAGATCATGTGAAACCTCAGTGAAGTGTGCTTATTACTCTAAAATCACTGTGTAATGCTGATTTTTGTGCTTATTCCAACAGCAAGATTGACACAAACCTGAGCAAGACTACCAAAGTATACCCCTTGCCGCACATGTACGTGATCAAGGACCTTGTGCCGGACATGAGCAACTTCTATGAGCAGTACCGCAGCATTCAGCCGTGGCTGCAGAGGGAGGACGGTCTCAAGCCTGGTGATAAGCAGTACCTTCAGTCCACGGAGGACCGCAAGAAGCTTGTGAGTCTTACGGACATGATTAGGTTATTGAACTTCTCGTGGTGGTTTCCGTTTTCATAGTATTTCTTTTTGTTTAGCCTTCAAAATTTTTGTTCATCTAACCGCAAGTTGGGAAACATTTTTTACTGCACTAAGATAAAACATTCGGCAGCAAGATGTAATTGCTTTTACCAAGTCTGCGTCCTAAGGCAAAGTCAGTGCTGGTGAAAGAGTAAAAAGTATTCTAATTCCGTGTTTGTATTTAGGATGGTCTGTACGAGTGCATCTTGTGCGCGTGCTGTAGCACGTCGTGCCCCTCGTACTGGTGGAACGGCGACAAGTATCTAGGTCCGGCCGTGCTCATGCAGGCCTACCGCTGGATTATTGACTCCCGTGACGAGCACTCCAAAGAGAGACTGGACAAGCTGAGGGACCCCTTCTCTGTGTACCGCTGCCACACTATCATGAACTGCACCAAAACCTGCCCTAAGGTGAGTACCCGTCCTGCTTGTACATTCCATCTCTGTTGCTTCAGTCGAAGCTCTTCTGATGCAAGCAGACCCTGCTTAGCTCTACCACATTTGCTAGGTAAAATATCTAGAAGTTTGCTTTTGGAAAGGGTGTAGTATTAAGCTACTAGTACTTCAGGCTCTAACCATAATAGCCGACCTAAGTCAACTAATCTATCCTTCGTACTGAAATGTATCCTTGTTTAATTCATTTCTAGCGTCATTCATTTAAATGCTTATTACGTTGAGTTTGTCACTTTCATGGTAACTTTATTAGCCGTTCAGTTTCTTGCAATATTCCGAAGTAGTTGCTTATCGTGTTCTCTTTTGATTCAGGGACCCATTTAGCTCCTCTTTAAAAAAGCTTCATGTATATGAGTTACCTATAAATGTTAAACGTTTCAGTACAAGGGCGTATGAGGGCTTCATTTAAGAACACATTGAAGGTTCTTCTCGAATCACTAGTCTCTTCAACACAAAATTTCCTCTGTTGTGACTCTACTTCCTAACAGGAACATGGACTCGAGATACCTTCTTACAGAGGGGCTGCGGAGTGCTCAACTTCGTACCAGAGTAGTGTGGGTTGGTGCAGATTATTATATGTACACTAGTAGACCGATACGTGAGAAAATTCACGTGCTTTTTTACTGAATTTTTCATTTGATTTGCCAGTGGACGTGGACTTTGCGAAGGAGTTTCCACATTGAAGGATGTGCCTTTGGTATCCACAATACAATGCTTACAGTACATGTATACCCTACCGAATTTCCTCCTATCTAAATCCCTAAAAGCGTTAAGAAAAACGAACCAAGCAAGCAACAAACTATTATTATTTAGTGAGATGAACAAGTGCGCTTCTATGTGAGCCTAGTCTAGTCATCTTAACACTAATATTCTGTGGCTCTTCTCATGCACGGACTTGAAGGCCTTGCTCTCAATTGTTCATTGACAAGACTTGATCAACCAAAACCCCTTGAAATTCTCTACAGTGTGTATTCAAAAGTATTGACTTGTTTGCTGAGGCGCATCTTATTTGTTGACACTCCAATCTTTGCCTCGTAATAATTTTAGATACCCGTTCAGCAATATTGAATTGGTGTCATTGCTGTTGAAGAATTTCATATTTTTTCAGTATTCATATTTTCTATCATAGTTTCGTATATAGACCTATCCTCTTCATACGTCACCTCTTTTATCATAGGTGAGACCATCGTTCCGTGCAATCAGCTTCCTGCATTAACCGATTCTCTACTATATTAGTCTACTTCATATCTGAATATTCCTTGTTGATAAAATAATTCTTAAATCGGTTAAAACCCTTTTAAACGAATACGGCTCTAATACTCTTTAGGGAACTTTCTTGTAGTGAAGGCCAGCTTACAGTTCTTCCAATTTCTTGCTTAAACTTTTTTTTTCGGGTCTTCTAAATGCTAACCTCGCCTCTCATGTTGACTGTAGTGAGGAGTGTCTACCGAGAAGCACAAACTTCGTATTTCAATTGTTACCCCAATCGATCAGAAGCATGAGCTGAATAGCAATGTTCTTTAGTGTGTTTTGGGGAACTTACGCTCCTTCAAAGAGATCCAGTGTCCTTTTGGTTCTCTGGTGTAGGATGAACTGTTGTGTCCCCTTGAATCCTGGTGTGCCTCAGAGATAAGCTGAAACATCTACTGCAGATTTGCAGTACTGGTTGTGACCGTCTTAACACGTTGACTCCGAAGTGGTACGAATGTGTACCACTTAGGTTAGGTTCTGTAATTTTTTCAGATCCTTCTAGTGACTATGCGTACAAAGTGAAGTTTTACACCAATCAGGCAATCGGAGGCAACGTGTTAAGATTGTTTCGGTTTTAAATGTAGAAAGCTTTATTTTCGTTTTATCATTGTCAATGATAAGCCCAATGTACTATTTTGGCTAACTCTTGATCACACGGTCAAGGTCATATTTGTGTATTCTCCTCTTTTCATTTGAGCCAATTTTTATTGTTGAAAGCTCCTCCCATGAACGAATACAATTCCGGTCAGTCAGTACATATATTTATGTTGGTTTCTGATTATTGCCGTAGGGGGGAGCGGCAACTCTTTAGTGTAGTAATGATAATTGAAACGTGTATTTCTCCTTCAGGGT